>CAIGRO010069963.1:0-10699 GCA_903798355.1 Fraxinus baroniana
ACATGTGTTTGTAGAGTCACCGTTCAAACTTACATGTCACATTTTATATACTAGCCACAAGCAACAATCAAGATGTCAAAAATCGCGTCAACTTTACAAAAAAAAATAAAAATATGACGGAGTTGTCGTCGGAGTTGGAACAATTGTCGAAATTAATCGAAGGCGGAACGGTCATCGAAATAGTCGTCGGAATCGGAACAGTCGCCGAAACGGTCGTCGAAATCGGAGTAGTTGCCGGAACGATCACCGAACGATCGTTGGAGCGGCAATGGTGGTGGAGGTGGGGTGGGTAAATTATATTATATATATCTCTTTATATATTTATGTATATAAATAAATAATATAAAAATATATATGTATGTATATGTGAAATATCTGATTTTTGAAATTTAAAAGTTGTTTTCTTACTTTTGAAATAGTGTGTACTTAAAGTATGATTTATAAATTTTTCCCACATTTGTTTGGGTAAATGAGACCCATTACTGCCCAAAAATAAGAAAATTGAAAAATAGAAAGCATTACAAATAAATAGTAGAAAATACATTGTTTTCCTAGACATTTTTTAGTTATCCTTTCTGAGGCAAACAAGGGCTTAAGTGGCCTTTTTCAAAGGGAAAATGTATGGGTCAGGCATTAACTATCATGAAATCAAAAATCAGGCCCTAAGATTTAGAATTTCAAAAATCAGGTTTTTTCACGATTTAATTAGTTATATTTAACAATTATGTTAAATTAAATATTTAATGGTAATATAATATAATTACCCCACCCCACCCCCACGCCCACCTCCACCACCCTACTGCTCTAACGACAGTTCCGACGATCGATCCTCGACTATTTCCCATCGAGCTTAATTCCGACGACGAATTCGGTGACCATTCCGTCGCCACTCAATTCTGACGACTAGTCCGATTCTGACAATTGTTAAGGTTAGAGTTTTATGCAATTTGGTCACAGATTATTTTCGAGGTCAAAAATCAAAAAATTTATACATCACAATTAACTTAATTGGTCATTGATAAAAAAAAGTATAGGCCACAAAGTTTTAGTTGGTCACAAGTTAATTTTTTTTATAGATAACAGATATGGCATATTTCTAAATGTGTTGGTCACATATCTATTTTCCGTCATAGATTATCGACTTTTAAGGTCACGGATTGATAGTTAGCCGTAGATAACCATATAGTTGGTCACTTACACCCAAACACTCGTCCCCGATCCCAATCCACCATGGTCACAGACACTCGAATTTTAAGATAGTCACAGAGAACCATATAGTTGGTCACATACAACCAAACACCCGTCCCCCAATCCCAATCAACCACCAATATTGGTCACGGATCAACCAACTAGTTGGTCACATACACCCAAACAACCGTCCCCTGATTCCAATCCACCACCAATAATTGGTCACAGACACTCTCCGTCAACCTCGCCGCAACACCACCACAACCACCGGCACAACAATAACAAAAAATGACAACAACCACCAACACCGAGAAAACCACCACAAAATTACAACTAAAAAATAGCTGCACCACCACCGCGACAACTACGTAGCCTCCAACACCTCGATAACCATCTTTATTTCTATCTATACCACGCCACAACCACCCCCAGCCCGACCACCACCTCACCATTTTCATTTTGAAAAAATCATCACAATGTGAAAATCACTAACAACAAGATCTGAGAACGAAGAAGATTCGGATCGGATTCAGATCAAAATCCAATCCATTGACAACCTTACCTCCACCACCTCAACAACCATCTCTATTTCTAGCTATACCACGCCACAACCACCACCAGCCCAACCACCACCTCACCATCTGCATTTGCAAAAGACCATCAAAATGTGTAAATCACTAACAACCAAAACCAACCCCGCTAAGAAGATCTGAGAATGAAGAAAAATCCAAAACCACTACAAACCGCCGGACCACCGCAACGTCGTAACGCAAACCACCCACCCACAGCAGCGTCGGGACGCTGCTGTGCGCTACGAATCGCAATAGTGTTGAGAGGGAAGGGGAAGAGACGGACGGTGGCAGTGGCGGTGGAGGCGGCAGGATGTGAAAAAGTGGAGATAAATGGTGAGAGAGTTGATTTAGGGTTTTATATTTAAAATGAATTTGGTGGGGGGTAAATAGTAGGGTGGGTATATAGGATTTAATTTTATAATATCATTATTAATATTAATTGTGAAATTAAAATATGATTTTTGAATAAAAACATTTAAACCTAATTTTTTTAGAAAGTTTAAACTAAACAACTGGTTTTAGGTAATTTCCTCTTTTTCAAATTTCCACATTTGGGCCTTTTGCTAATATAAATCTCCAGTTCTTAAACAACAAAGAACGAATCTCGGCATTTTGCTTCCAGATCAAATTCTTAATCATCTGTGAATAGGTTAAATCACTACAGATTTATTTTGGGCTTCCCCATATGTCAGATTCGGATTTCAAAGAGAAATTTATTTCATTTTTATACCTAAATTTCCTCAAATTCTTGTATGTAAAAGATTTAGGTTTATCATTGCAAACGGAGCAAGATTTAGATAAAATGAAGGCTGTAACTGAACTTGTGGAAGAACATGGTGTGGATTCCATTTTCTAAGGGATGAGCTTATGTGTTTGGGGTTGTCGATTATTCTTCTCCAATCTAGGTATTGAGCTTGGGGATGTTGATTATTCTTCTCATTGAGGCATTTGTTTGTATATATGCTTGTTAACAGTAAATAATACAGTTTACAAGGTAATTATAAGCTTCTTTTTTAGCCATGCCATGTTCTCTATTTTACTGTTTTTGTTTTTCATTTGGACATGTTTTTTGTGTTTGTTTCACTTCACTGCCAAGGACAACTTGGTGTTCTTGCAAAAATGGTTCCTCAAATTCCCAAAGTACAGAAATAGAAGTTTGTATATCACTGTTGAAAGCATGAAGTAATATGCATTTCCTAATATAATCTTTTATTTTCCATGCTTTGGATGTTCATGTTTGCTCAACACGACTTGGATGTTTTCGATTGGTGTTTTATCACTTTTTCGAATGTTTGCAATTTTTTTAACGTTTGTCACCTTTTTTTTTATTCATGTCATTTTTTTAGTGTTTGTCATTTTTTCTATTACTATTTTTTGTTTGTAATTTTTTTTTTTTTAATTTCTGTCATTTTTTTAGTGACAAAATCACTTTGTAATAAAAGTGACATTGTATTTCATTTCACTTTTTAATGAAAGTGATATTAAAAGTGACATTACACTTAACTTTTTATTAAAAAGTGATACAATGTCACTTTTATTAAAAAAGTGATACAATTCACCGAAAAAATGATCGAGGTTTCGTCACTTTTTTTAGTGTTGTCACTTGTTTTGAGTTTTTATCATTTTTTTTTTAAATTTCTGTCGCGTTATTGAATTAATTCCAAAGTTTTGATTGGCATTTTGTCACTTTTTTTAGTCGTCACTTTTTTAATTTCTCTCTCTTTATTAAATTGAATCTAAGGTTTTGATTAGTGTTTTGTCACTTTTTGAATGTTTATCATTTTTTGGAATTTTTGTGCATTTTTATAATGTTTGTCAATTTTTTCCTATCACTTTCTAATAGTTTTTGTCACTTGTTTTTAGTAACAAACATCATTTTTTAATAAAAGTGAGATTGTATATCATTTTTGAATAAAAAAATGTAATACTTAACTTTAAAAAGCGACATTGTGTAACTTTTTAATAAAAAAAAAAGTGATACAATATTTTTTACTTCCATAAAACTTTTCATATGAATTTTCAAAAATACCCTTAAAATTAAAGATCATTTATAAAGGGACAATTAGACCCAGCACCCTCCAAAAATAACAAAATAGAATAATACCCTTGAAACTAATTATAAAATTGCTTCAACAGTAATAAATATGCTCAAAACCCCGTTTCTCTATCACCTCAACCTCTAATAATATGTGATTCACTACTTCAAGCATGTCTCTCACCTCAATCCTCATTTATGTGTTTTACATTAGATTGTACGCATATCATACTGTACATTCAATAGGGTGATTCCTCTCTTTTTTCCTGTATCTTTTCTTGAAAATGGGCAATTGGAATCACATATATGTGCCCAGAAAGAAACACTGAAATGATTATGAAGATCCCCCACCTTCTCATTTGAGAACTCACCAAACTCAATTTCCAGTATCTTTCTTGAAAATGGGCAATTGGAATTGGAGATATGTGCCCCCGAAAGAAAAACCGATATGATTATGAAAATCCCCTACCTTCTTCTCTAAGAACCCACTAAACTCGATCACTGCATTTCGGAAATATGTTTGTGTGCGTATGTGGTTTTTCATTTTTCTCGAGTTTTTGCTTTGACCGTTTTAAACTATGTGGCGTGTGGGGTTTTTCTTGAATTTATGTTTAAACTATTTTAAACTACGCCCATGTTAGAGTTTTGTCAATTTTTTGATTTTCACTTTTTTTTTTAGTTTTGTCACTTTTTCAGTGTTTGTCACTTTTTTTTTATTGTCTGTCACTTTTTTAATCTGTATAACTTCTTTTAATTTGTGTCACTTTTTTGAATTCGTCATTTTTTTTTTTAAAATATGTCACTTTTTTAGTGTTATCACGTTTTTCAGTTACCTTCTTAATTTCTATCATTTTTTTAGTGATAAACATAGCTATGTCAATGAGTCGAGTCGAGCCCCGAAGCTCAGGCTCGGCTCGAGCTTCTTAGGGCATGAGCCGAGCCGAGTCGAGCCAAGTAAAAGCTCGGCCAAAAAATGAGGCTCGGCCTGAGTCGACTATGGTTTTTTTTTTTAAATAAAGTCTGTTTGCAGGCAGCTATTTTAGTTACTTACCTTTGCAAGCAGTTGTAGCGGCATTTTCAAAAATTTTAATTTTTTTTATGGGCAGGCTTGTACGGGTTGGCTTGTGCTCGAGCCAACGCCCCAAAATGGGGCTCGGCTCGGCTCGGGCTTTTTCCGAGCAAAGCCCGAGCCGATGAACTTTTTTGTCATCCCTAGACAAACATCAATTTTTAATAAAAGTGACATCGTATGTCCTTTTTTAATTAAAAAGTGATATTTAACTTTAAAAAGTGACAGTGTGTAACTTTTTCAGTATCAATTTTTTCTAATGTCACTTTTTTAATGTCACTTTTTCTATTAAAAAAGTGACAATTGATTTTACACAATATTTTTTACTTCCAAAATATGTTTCATATGATTTTTCATGATACCCTTAATTTTAAGAGTATTTTTGTAAGTTGCCCTTTCAAAAAATCATCTGAAAAGTATTTTGAAGTAAAAAAATATTTTGTAAAATTAAGTGTCAAAAAGTGGCACAATTTCACTTTTTATTATTATTAAGTATTAAAAAGTGATACAAAGTCACTTTTATTAAAAAAAACTCAAAAAAGTAACAAAAATTTCAAGAAAGTGAAAAAAAAAAAGCAGTGTAAATTTTTAATGTTTTATGTAACACACGTGTATGCATCTATTTTGAGCTATATTATTTTGGAAGAATGTATTTTGAAATAGTAGATTATGGAGAATATGTGGTTAAAAAAGAAGGAAAAAGTATTAATGTGATGAAAAATATTATTTTATTGAAGAATGTGTGGTTGAAAATGAGTAGAAGAATGAGAATGAAAATTTTAATGTGTACCGAACAGGGGATAAATTTTTTTTTTTCTATTATTATTCAACTAATGCTATATTTCATTGAAGAATGTGTAGTTGAAAATGAGTAGAAGAATGAAAATAAAAATTTTAATGTGTACCAAACGGGAGCTTAATTGATCTAAAAGAATTCACTATTTCATTGATTCAAAAAATTCAAATGAGATAAATTGCGACCTTAAAAGAAGTGACATCGAACGTTACTTTTCTCATTCATATTTGTATTTATATTTTCAAAGTTTATGAAATGAATTCAACCCTTGTAATACTGTATAAAATTAAGTATCATAATTTTATTAAAAAGTGGCATAAAACTTTATTTTTATTAAGAAGTTATGTTGGTCACTCATAAGAATTACACAAATATTTTTTTTAAAAAGTGACAAATAATAATAAAAAAGTGACAAATACTAAGAAATGACAAAATACCAATCAAAACCTATATTTATCGCTCAAAAAGTGACAGAAATTTTTTAAAAGTAACAAGTAATGAAAAAAAGTGACAAAATATCAAAAAGAAAAAAAAAAGTGACAAAAAATTCAAAAAAGTGACAAATACACAAAAAGTGACAAAACATCAATCAAAACATATATTTATCAATAAAAAAATAACAAACAATAAAATGTGAAAAAATGTTTTTAAAAATGATAGAAAAAGTGACAAACACTATTTAAGAAGTTGACAAACGCTCTAAAAGTGACAAATTAATTACAAAAAAATGTGACAAATACTTAAAAAAGTGACATCATCAATCAAATTGTCATTCAAAAAAGTTATAAAAAAAAATAAAAAAAATTAAAAAACACTAAAAAAAAGTGATAACGCCGACACCGCCCTCATTTCCCCACCACTACCAGCCCTTTACATGATCAGTACATTCTAATGGAAACGTGAGGACATAATAGAATAAAATGAAATAGAACAATAGTATGTTTTCAACTGAAGCAGAGTAATCTTGATTGTAGCATTAGAAAACAAACACGAAAATCTTGAAATTGCATTGTTCATGTATTGCTAAAATTGAATTCTAAAACACATGTATTTATCTATATCTATAGCTGGAAGGCACCCTTTTGGCTAGAACTCAAAATTGAATAGAAAGTTCATAGACCGTGAAATATGATAATTGTTAGTGTCAATTGCAAAAGAAATTTGAGGAAATTACATAAAACCAGCTACTTAAACTTCCAAATTCAAAATTCAGGTACGAAGTTTATGTAATCAAAATTCAGGTATTAATTAGATATTTTATTAATTTATTATAATACTAATATTTCAAATAAACCCTAATTCATTTTCAATCTCATTATCTCTTACTACTCGCTCTCTCTCCCTCATGTCTCTCTCTGTCCGAAATAGAAGCCCATCGTCGGCAACTGCCACTACCAGATCTAACAATGCCCCGCCATCGGCAACTTCCACCACCAGATCTAACAAACCTCAGCGCCTCTGCGTGTATATCTAACAAACCCACAGCCCTAATTTCTAAATGTTTGTCTAGTAAACTTCTGGTAATTGGCTGAAAAATCAATGGATCTCGATTTATTGGTAAAATATCTGAGAGCTGGTTCAGTATACATGATTCATCAATGTTATTGGGATTTTTTACATGGATTTCTAATGGTTGGGTGGATGAATTTTTAGCTCCCCAAGAGAAATTACGTGGAATTTTTCAGCAGAAACTTCAAGGTAAGACTGCAATCAGAAACACATTAAGCAGTGCTGGCATGGAAGTAAACATGGATGTCTTTTCTAAAAGTACTGAATAGAGGAAATTTGTATGGTGAGGCGATGGTCATGTTCTTTCATTAGACTATTAAGCAACCTAATATAGCCTAATATAGATGTGGCGAGATCGACTCCAGTCAGGTGCGGTATGGTGCGGTGTGGTGGTGAATATAGTGTGGTGGCTGGTTTGGGGTATTTTTGTTTAGGTTTGATTGTTGTGTGGTGTGGTGTGGTGTGGTGATGCCTGTGTTGTTGGCGGCAACGGGGTTGGAAGTGGATCTGGAGGCAGCTGGACGACAGGGTAGGGGTGGGGGTGTGGTGGTGATGACGAGTTTGGGGTTTTTGTTGGGTGGTAATTGTGGGTGCGTTCGTGGTGCCGCGGGTGGCAGTCGACGGTAGTGCAGGTAGAGGATCGAACGGATCTGGTGATTTTGATTTTGTGACTAAAAATATAATCCGTGACCTTAAAATTTGGTAATATGTGACTAAAAATATAATTCGTAACCAATCATTTTGTTATTGTGACCTAAAAATTATATAATCTGTGACCAACTAATTTGAAAATCTGTGACTGTGTGACCTATGAATTTTGATTTGTGACAAAATAATTTTGAAATCTATGACCAACAAATTAATTGTGACTTACAAAATTTTTGAACTGTGACCGTAAAAGAATATGTGACTAAATAAATTGTGAATCTGTGACCGGAATGGTTGCCGAAATATTCGTCGGAATAATTGTCGGATTATAAATTTTGATATGTGATCAACTAATTTTGAAATCTGTGACCAACTTGTGACCTACAAATTTTTTGAACTATCACCGTAAAATAATCTGTGACGTATAAAAATTATTATTTGTGGCTGAAAAATAATATGTGACTATCTAAATTGTAAATCTGTGACATATTGTATAAATTGTCGAAATCGGAGCAGTCGTCACAATAAAGTTGCGACGGAACGATCACCAGAATAGTCGTCGAAATAATTGTCGGAATTAGAGAGGTGCCAAAATAGTCATCGGAACGATCGTCTGAGAAGAGTGGTGGCTGGAATGGTAGCCGGAATATTCTCTGTAACGGTAGGGGTGGTGGTGGTAGGGTGAGTTAATTATATTATATTATAATTAAATATTTAATAATTTTAATAATAATATTTTTAATAAATAAATAAATACCTGAATTTTACATTTTGAAACTTGACATCTGAAAATTGAATTATGTCAAAATTAACCCATGACTCTTGAATTTTTCCCAAGAAATTTCGATTTGCAATTGGGCCACATGTCAAAGACCCATCTTCAAGACACCTAATTATTATTTTGCCATGCAAAACTCGTCTCCAACCTCGGAATCAGGCGAAGGAAAGACATTTACAGTGAATGAGCTACCATCTTCTTGTTGCATAGCGTTAGTTCATCTAGGGTTTTGTCGAAAGAAAATTTTGATTAGTTGATAGTGTTGGGAATGGATTGAGACCCAGAGTTGCGCCTCGATTGCAGACCTAAGTTGATGGACGATGGCTTGTAAGTGGTCGATACTGACCCGCTCCAACTTTCCTGGCTTCAAATTCTCATAACGTCTGCACTAACCTATAATATACTTTCGATTAATTCAAATCCCTCAACATAAATTTATGGGTTTTCAGATGAATTATAAGTATATACAAGTCTTGTTTATACGTGCACATGGAGTAGAGAATAGAGAGAATCTCTTGTGCAAGGCAACAAGAGGAAGAAAATAACTTATAATTAATGTGAAAATGTAGTATTTTATACTTGAATAATTACTTTTCACACAATTCCAATTTCCCCCATTATTATTATTATTATTATTATTATTATTATTATTATTATTATTATTATTATTATTATTATTTTGAAATTTGTGGCCTATTCTGTGTGGCTTACATGTGGATTTTGTGAAAATTATATCTCATGCCTATTTTATAATAATTATTTAGAAATTACTTTTCAACTTTTTTTTCAATAATAAATACTATATATTTATAGTAAAAAACAAAATATGAAAACTTAACCAAATCAGATAAGCAATTCATTTACACAGTTGAATTTACTCCAACAAACACGCTCTTAACGAAAATGATTAATCTCAAAATCTTTAAAATGAAGTCCTTTCATCTTCCACCCTAATCATTCTCTCTAGAGTCATTCACCAAAAAATCCCCAAAACTTATACCACAAATTGATCTTCTACAAATATAACGCATCGTATAATCCATACCATTATCACATAAATTCACCATTTGATTTTCATTTTGCATTGATTATGGCTTTATTGCAAGTAAAAAACCCTAGTCGAGGATGTAGTACCACCATCCGCCTAACAAACTCTACTTATTCGCTATAATACAAGTACATTACAAGTTCTGTAAGTTTCAGACCGAATATGACAACACCCGGAAACAGGGGCAATTGAGCAGCCTAATATAGCCTAATATAGATGTGGGGAGATCGACTCCAGTCAGGTGCGGTGTGGTGGTGAATCTAGTGCGGTGGCGGGTTTGGGTTTTTTTTGTTAGGGTTTGATTATTGTGTGGTGTGGTGTAGTGATGTCTGTGTTGTTGGCTGCAACGGGGGTGGTAGTGGATCTGGAGATTGCGGGACGACGAGGTGGAGGTGTGGGTATGGTGACGGTGACGAGTTTGGGGTTTTTTGTTGGGTGGTGATTGTGGGAGCGTTCGTGGTGCCGCAGGTGGTAGTTGACGGTAGTATAGGTGGAGGATTGGACAGATCTGGTGATTTTGGTTTTGTGACCTTAAAATATAATTTGTGACCTTAAAATTCGGTAATCTGTGACTAAAAATATAATTCGTGACCAATCATTTTGTTATCTGTGATCTAAAAATTATATAATCTGTGACCAACTAATTTGAAAATCTGTGACTGTGTGACCTATAAATTTTAATTTGTGACCAATTAATTTTGAGATCTATGACTAACAAATTAATTGTGACCTACAAAATTTTTGAACTGTGACCGTAAAATAATATGTGACGTATAAAAATTATTATTTGTGGCTGAAAAATAATATGCGACTATCTAAATTGTGAATCTATGATCATATTGTATAAATTGCCAAAATCGGATCAGTCGTCGAAATAAAGCTGCGGCGAAACAGTCATCAGAATAGTCGTCGAAATCGGAGCAGGCACTGAAATAGTCACCGATGAAGAGTGGTGGCTGGAACGGTCGCCGGAATAGTCCCCGTAACGATAGGAGTGGTGGTAGAAGGGAGAGTTAATTATATTATATTATAATTAAATATTTAATAAATTTATTT
>CAIGRO010069971.1:0-15588 GCA_903798355.1 Fraxinus baroniana
AACATTTATTTGTTTTGAACAATAAACATTTTCCAACAATTGACCTCAACAAAATGCATGGAAATAATATTATGCAGCAGCCTCAGGTTTCTTATGATTGCATGTCGACCAGCACTAGGACTAGCATTTATGTATATTATCCTCGTAAACGTTGCAGTAATTACACTGGCAATCTGAATGAAAACCTGATTTTCTATAATTCAGAGCATCGTATTTTGGAGAGCGTTCCTCTAGCCAATGATGAGACACGATCGGACTATTATGTTCTAACCCAGCTGCAAGTTCTCTCCCTCAAATGGATGCACATATTTGAATTTACCGTACGTGAAATTAATTAATGCGATTCGATTCTAAGGATTTAGAATGCAGTTAGAATTTCCCCCTCCAATTGAAAAGATCAACATTGTATAGAGGAAAAATCAAAGTCCTTATATGTCGGTCTACGTTTTGGTAATTAGTCGACGTGAAATTATCCGCTAACATGTTTTCCTCAATATGTTGTCTCGTTTGAATAGATTAATATTAAAATTTGTGTGCTCGTTTTTCAATTTTAATCGGATCAAAATATTCGTTTGAATTTAATGAGCTTAAAAGTTCAATTTTGTTAAGAAATGAAATTCAAATACTTGTATATTGATTTATACATCAATTATTAGTTCACATAAAATTTATCCTTTACATAAAAATAACTTAAAATTTAACCTTTACATAAAAATAATACGTTCAAATTGCATCAAGTTTCCAACATACGCTAGTTGTTGCAAGTGATCGAACAGATAAAAATTAAAATGCAAGCTCACATAGGCTTTCAAGATAGAGATGGCAATGGCTCGGCCCGTGCTTGACTCGAGCTCGGCCCGTGAGCTTGTCAATTTTTTTTTAAAAAAATTAAAAATAAGCCTTCGGTTTGGACGAACCCGCGAGCTGCTCGCTCGACGAGTCCGCCCACTTGACTCCGGTAAATGACGAGCTCGAGCCGTCCATGAGCCGAGCGGACCGTTTGGCCCATTTGCCACCACACCTCCAAGAAGAACTTTGAAAAATTGTCATATCAATTGTTCTTGATCACTGTACTCGACTAGTAGGAAACTCTCATGAGAAGTGCTAGACGTACAATGTCGGTTGACAACATCAGTTGACAACCTCTCACACATGGGGTGGGTAGGGTGATAACTTTTTTTGTTTTTTTTAAACACAATGGGATCCGTCACTGTGAGAGTGTTGTCAACTAACGTTATGAATCGGTGTCGTAAAAGTAGAATATTTGAACTCTCATAGTCATGGTAATTTGTCGGCAAAGCAGGTGAGCAGATTCTAAGGGAAACTCCACGCTTACACCTGTGATGCGAAAAATATCTCATTCTGGTTTTGTGGATATTGGACACGTACACTGTCCACAGATACACGTGTCCTCTCCTAGTCTCCAGAACTTCCCGTTTCTCTCTCCTATAAAATAAAGTGATTTCTCTCTCCGTTCTCTTACCGTTAATTTTCTTGAAACTGGGTATTTTGCATACTGCTTTCCTCTGTTGAAATTTATGCAAAAATGAGTAGCATTAACTTGGAAACTCGCTCGGTTCTTGATGAGCTCAGCAACTTTAAAAAGGGAGGATTTTGTGATCTGGGCCACCCTCTCCTTAACCGGATTGCTGAGAGTTTCGTCAAAGCCGCTGGGGCAAGTCTATTACACATTATACACACTAAATTCACTGTTATACACGTATATGTGAAAAGTTCTGATCTTTATGCTTTTTGCTAATTGAGGGCAGATTGGAGCTGTTCAAGCTGTATCGCGTGAAGCCTACTTCGTAGCTGTTGAAAGTATGTTGGGTTTATTGATTTGTTGTTGTGGTCTATCTCTGTTAATTTTCTGTTTGGTTTTGAGAACAGGTGTTTAGATTATTTTATGGATAATTTGTCTAATTTTTGGGTTCTTGATGGGATTTGAGATGGAAAGTGATTGATCAGGTGCAAGTGGAGATACAGGCAGCATAGCTCCTCCTGAGCTTGGTGGCCCGAAGAAGAGCCGTAGTTGGGGGCTTGGAGGTACAAGTAGGATGATATTTACTTAGTGGTATTGAATCTCAGTGAATGTCTAGGACGATGTACTGAAAAAGAATAGACAATATACACAATATAAAGAACCAGAGTTTTTGTTATTTTCCTTTTAATACTGTGGCGCAGTTCAATGTTGATACGATAATATGTGTAGTATTTGGGATGCGGAGGCACTGCTGTGGAATATGATTTACTTCGACCAAATGGCCTAATAAGCAAGCATTGGAAAAGCAAAAAAATCTATATATTGTAGCACAATTTTTCTATACATTAGTTATGCAGACAAGTTCAGAGAAGAACCTTGAGTTAGATACAGAGCAATATGAAAGAAACCCAAATAAGAAAATTTTGTTTCTCATTGAAGGTTATACGGGTAATTTGAGTCTGAGACCGTCCCTCAATGTCAACCAGGCTTACTGCCCAAAGCCTGGTGGTCACTCCGCATCATTATATTTGGATAGTTCTTCTCTCTAAGAATGATGGGAATAACTAATTTTTATGGTAATTCAAAGCTCTTGAGCTACTTGAACTTTGAGGATAGAAGTTCATGTTAATTCAAGTAGGGTCAAGGCATCATGACTCATTGGGTGAAATCCTTCTTGCATGGTAAGATGGGAAGCGAGGCTCAAATTATTGCTAATGGCAAGTAATATGCTACATTTGGAAGGTATTAGTATAATATATAATGGAAACGTGTTGTTTCCTGATATGTTAAGGGCAAAAAGTGGTTAAACCTGCCTATCTAATTTCGTAATCATTCTTGAGCTTTGTGTCATGCACATAGATAATAAAGAAATATAGAAACCTCGGGTGCTTGGTTTAGCTTGATTATAGAAAGGTTTTAGTATATTTTATAATATTTTATAATGGAAAAAGGCTTTTGTTGAGAATCATGTGTTGATTCCTGATATTTTTGATCTATTCTGAAGCTGTGTCATATGTGCATAGTACATACACAAGCATAGAAACCTTGGGTGCCTGGGTTCGCTGTGATTGCAGACTGAAATGGGACATGTACTCAAAAAGGACAAATCATATTATGCGTGGTATATGTTTGCAATAGCTGTTAGCTTGAATATATTGCACTTATCGACTCTATAAACTATTTTTCTTTTGTAGTGCGAGTTATGGTTTCAGCATATTGTACACACTGAACACATGGTGAACGTGATCTGAAGAGTGAATACTAATTGATGGTTGTAATGGTTGTAGACTTGTAGCTAATAATAACTCTTCACACTTTTTTCAGGAGAAACAAACAGGAACTCAGTTGAGGCCTTGGTAAGGCTAAATCTTATTTTGCAATATTTCGATTAAGCAATATGCTATACTCCATCATCATCTGATGACTTTATGCAAGAGGGATGGAACTGGATTGCCAGCCACTGCATTTGCCTATGGACAAAAGCAGATAATTAGTTATGGTACAGTAGGGTGTTTTGGGAATTGGCTCAAATCAATAGCTAAAATTCCATGATCAATAATTATGCAAAACCCAAAAATCGAACATGATTGAGGGAACAAGAAACGAATGATGCACCGGATTTACGTAGAAGCCCTCTTTGCTTTGAGGAGGAAAAACCTGTGGCTTAATCACGGGAACACGATCACAACAATAATTAACTATAACCTAATACTTTTGCCTGGAGCTTGAGTTAATTGCCAATGGTAAAATTCATAGCCACTATTGGGTATCTGAAAGAACTCTTAAAATTCTCAAAAATTTTAGTGAATGCAAAATTATCCAAAGAAACCAAAGATGTTAAAAATTCACTACAAGTCAACTTTGTCAGTCTGTCTTGTGACCCAGGTACCCTTGTTTAAAGAGCAGTGAAATCTTCTATCATCTTGAGCATCTCTATGTAGAGAAGGAATCCGGAATAAAGTGGGAATACTCACTAGCGGGCATACTCATTGATGGATGAGAAGTCTTCTAAAAACTTAACTCTATTACAAAATTAAATCAAGTTCTTTGGCTAGCCTGAGTCAATTACAAAACTAAAGAAATCCCACAAAACCGTTCTTTGGAATTTAGGTATAAACTTTTGCTAAGGGATTTTAGGAACAAAATAACTCCAACAAGCAGATGTTCTATCATATGGAAATCTCTCTCCATTATTTACGCCTGAGGCCTTCATTTGTGTGCAGCTCCCAATAAGGCCAATAGATTTATTTCTTCCTTTTCTATATGCTGCCAGAATCTAATGTTGTTTGGCTTGATTATGGTGCTTGCCATGTATACTCAGCCACATGGTTTACTGCTTTAGTAAGGGTGCTAGTTCTCTTCTGAGAATGAATGCCTTATTTACGAATGCGCTCGTTTGCTTTAGTGAGTTTTTCACTCCTTTTTTATGATATTATTACACTATATTAATATGTGGCCATTACTATGATACTAGGTGAAGAGCACTGGAAAAGAATCCCTGCAATGGGGTAAGTCTTTATTTGGTTATTGAGTTCAGTTTTTACTTGAAAGGTTGATTTTGTAATCTCTTGCAACATATCACCATGTCTGGTTGTTGTCAAAATTTAATGCTTTACAATTTTCTCTTAGTGTGCATTAATGCATTTTATTCCCTGATAGAATTATGCTGTTTGTACATAAAAATGGTACGTAAGGGCGACGTAAAAATGATGTAGAGGAAAAAAGATTGGTTGAAAAAGTTGAGTGTGTTTTAAATTAGCAAATGATAAAGAGTATCATGTGGCATTATGTAGTAAGACCACCCTTCCTCATATGATGCTGAAGAATTTCCATTAATTTACTTTTTCTATTTTTGCAGGGATAGCTGCAGGGATGTATTCAGGTCTTACTTATGGACTGAAAGAGGCACGTGGAGTTCACGATTGGGTAATTTTTTTTTTTTTCATTTTCTTTACGACACGTCAGTGTAAATTTAAACACACTCCCATGTGCCTACACGAGGAAAAGAGGAAAATGCTCAAAACCCTCCCTCGACAGTATAACCTTGTTATTTTTCTGTTATAATATGTATTTTTCTTGCGGGCAGGTTAGGTAGCTATCTTTCGTTAATGTAGCTTTGTTAACTCTCTACCCCCTTCTCCCAGGGGGGGAGAAAAATTGAAAATCCTGTAGTTTGTTTCACTTGTGTTTGTCTTCCACAAGTTCAAAAATGATTACATTTTAGGAAATTCCAATCTGAAGTGATGGAAGGTTGACAGTAGATCAGTTAACCCCTCACGGATAATATTTAGACAAGGTGGGCATGTGCTTAATAATCGGGTAAGATAGTGATTGTCTTGTGGGACTTTGGTGCAGAAAAATAGTGTATTGGCTGGAGCAATCACCGGAGCAGCATTGGGTTTGACATCAGACGATCACTCTCACAAGCAGATTGTGCAATGTGCGATAACAGGGGCAGCAATCTCCACTGCCGCGAATCTCCTCACAGGGATATTCTAAGTTTCCCCCAGTTATTATCTTTTGATGATCTAAGATGCAGTGGGATGTAATTTTGCTTAAGAACTTGGTTTCCCTTTTTTGTTATGCAAGGCCATCAACTGTCACCTCCTACTTGCCTGATGCAGGCATATCAAGTATTTGGCATTTGGCTCATTTTGTCTATTTTTCTAAATATGTTTTGACTATATTTTCTCTTGGTTAGACATAGAAGAGTTATTTATTTATAAAAATTAATTATTTCGAAATTCATTTTAATTACACATTTTTCAATAAAATAATTTTACACGCAAATTTTAAACTTTTTCTTATTTTTTAATTACATATTTTCTATCACGTCACATTATAAAATGTATTTTATTCCCAATAATGTACATAAAACACCTCCTACATTTCTAGGCATTGGTAAAATTTTGGAAATTCTATCTAGCGATCAATTTAACTAATAAGTTATGCTTCACTTGTGCTTTTATTGTAACGTAACTCAAACCTTAGCCACCAACTATAAGAGCTGACTACTAGCACCTTAGCCTAGCACCCTCGCCACCAACTATAAGAGCTGACTACTAGCGATGACTTCGTAGATCTTGAGTGGTTGATGTGCCATTTTTAAGATACCAACTTATAGTCAAATGACAAAACTTCAATATTGTTTGATATGCGAGGATTGCGTGATAATTTAACAAGCATATGAATGGTTTGTCACTAGGATTTTGATTATGCAATTATTTTATAACACGAACTTTCTCATCTGAAAAGTTAGGTATCTGTTGTCAAGGAGAGTTAAAAATTTGACATCAAACTGAGAATTCAACAAACGGGTTGACTTTTTAATGTTTCAATTTCATTTTAAATAAAATATGTATTATAATTGAATACAAATTAGTGAGTTTAAAACATGTCAAAGCACGTTTGTTTATGTTTCAAGAAACTTATGGCATGTTTTCTTTGTTGTTTCTTGTTTTCGATTTTTCAAAACAGTGAAAATGCGTCATTTCCTGTTTTCGAAAATACGTTTTTGAAAAAAGCTTAAAATTTACAAAGAATATTCAAAACGATAAATTTATCGTTTTGAGTGTTTTCAATTATAATTTGACCAAAATTCTCAAAACACGTTTTCGTTGTTTTTAGTTACTATCACTCCAACCACCATCATTGTCGCCTGCAAAACACCACCAATCGCATCATCGCCCCAATATCACCCCAACCACCATCATCGTTGGAACTGTTGGAAATTGAATGAAATTTAGACCGTTTCCTTCAGTTCAAGACCGTTTCCTTCAGTTTCAGATTTCATTCATGGAATTCATTCATTTCAGTTTCTGATTTCATTCATGGAATTCATTCATTTCAACATTCAATGCATTAAAGTGATGGATACGAATGAATTCCATGAATGAAATCAGAAACTGAAGGAAATGGTCTGAACTGAAGGAAACGGTCTGAATTTCATTCAATTTCCAATAGGAACCACCACCACAGACACATCACCACCCAACCAACACCACCATAGCTAGAAACACCACCACATCCACCGCATAATACATCACCACACAACCGTCGATCACCAACCACAACCACAAAAATCGCCACCATCATCACCAACCACAACCACCACCACATATTTTCAGTATTCAACCCTAAGTTCACCGGGCTGTGGTTGAAATTGGGCTTGACTCATGGTTGGGTTAAGTGCGCCAAAGGTAGAGGGAGGTGATCCACGTGGTCCACGACCATGGGTTGAACGAACGTCGCCAGAATCACAGATTTCTTCAGATCTCGATGCTCATTTCAATTAATTCTTGTTTGGACTAAACTGAAGGGTGTTTCTGAGTCGCACAGAGGTGGAAATTCGATCGGAGGTGGTCCGCGATGAAGACAGTGGCTGGAGGATGAGGTTTCGATAGGTTACAGAGAGGAGGGAAGAAGAGAAAGAGAGAGGAGAGAGAAAATTCAGGGGAGAAAAGTGCATTTTTGGATTTTTTATTTTTCAAAATAATTTTTAAAAATGGCAAAAAGAACTCATTTTCAAAGATTTCAAAATGAACATTCAAAACACAAAACCCAAAATGAATTCAAAATTAAAAACATAAGAGAACAACCCATAATCTTTTTAAAATGTTTTTGAGATTGAAGTATTCAACTAGAAAAATTGAAAGTTATTTTGATCATTGAACTGATTGTAGGTCAGAATGATCTCAAGTACCAACAACGAAATTGGCCAATTATAAAAATTCTCTTCTATTATTCAGTTCAACTTTTCCCTGTGAAGTGTGAACGTGCTATCACTAAATATTGAGAAATAGTGGGCTATAAATATAATTAACCAAAGTTCAGGGGTACGTGACGTGACAATATCTTACTCATTCCGTACAGCCTATACATATACCTCACTGCGCGTCTATTCAACGATTCATTCACTCGTTTATTCGAAGCAAGCAAAGGTACGAAATTTTATCCCTATGTTTTTACTTTTCTTTGTATTGTTTAGATCTTGTCTGAGTAGAGTTTAGATCCGGTTACAAATTCTATTCTAGGGTTTCATAATGGTGCCGCTTATCCTGATTGACTTTCGAGCTTCATATATATTATTTTATTATCGATTCGTAGCTAGTAAACCGAAGAATTTTGTGAATTGTGATCCTTGTTTGTCGGGTGCAAATTTTATGCCTCTGTACCTTGGAGGGACTATCTACTTTCTAATGTCGAGTTCTTTTGTTTCTGAATAATAATAATTTGAATGATTTGTAATTTTTTTTCCTGTTAATTTGGGAAAATTTTACAGTTTTGCCCAGTTTATTGCAATATATCAGTGGTTTTTTTTTTTTCCAACGAAGAAACTGATGTTTTGTTTGGGGAAGTACTTATCTTTATATATATGTACTGGGAGATAAACACAAATTATATGGAGAGTATTTTGGATGGTTGGCTTATCAAGCCTTGTGTACTGATTGTGAATTTATACTAGTTTCCATGTAACAGAATTCAAAGATTACCTTTCGAAAAAAAAAAAAGAATTCAAAGATTAAAGGAATCCTAGTGACTATACAATAACTAGTGGAGTGTTTGAAAAAACCAAAACACATTTGAATATCCTAAACTAATTCAAAGTTTTATAAACTAACTCAAAGATTCTGCAGATTCTGTTTACCAGATGATTGACTGTGTTCAATTACTCTTAACACCCTTCAAACTGATAAGAAGATTATTCATCAACAGTTTGGAACGTAAATACTGAAACCGATTAGCATTGTGCCCTTTTGTGAAGACATTTGCAGTCTGGTCATGTGTGGAGATATACTTGACTGTAATATCCTTATTAACAACCTTCTCTTTGATAAAATGATTATCAATTTCCACATGCTTTGTTCTAGCATGGAACATTGGATTAGAGGCTAGTGCTATAGCTCCAATGTTATCACACCAAAGAGTGGGTGAATGATTTAAAACAATTCCTAATTCCTTGAATAACATGCGAAACCAATAGTGTTCTTCAGTGGCTAATGCCATGGAGTGGTAATCAGCCTTTGTTAATGATCTTGAGACAAATTTTGCTTTTTGGTAGACCATGAAATCAGGTTTTTGCTGAGAAAAGCTCCAAATCCACTTGTGCTTTTCTTGTCATCGGGATTTTCTGCCGAGTCAGAATCACAATATGCACTTAGATTGAAGAAGGTGCATAAAAGAGACCATAATCAACTAGTCCTTTTAAATAATGAAGAACATGCTTCATTGCAACCCAATGAGGCGAGGAATGCATGGACTAACAAAGTTGATTCACGGCATATGATATATCAGGTCGGGATAAAGAACAGTATTGTAGTGCACCAACTACTCTTCTGCATTCGATTGGATCTGTCATTAGTGGTCATTCATGGGAAGATATTTTTGTCCCTGATATTGTGGAACTAGAGCGAGGTTTTGCACCTGACATCTTGGTGCTATCAAGCAAGTACATGATGTATTTAGTTTGCTGCAAATGAAGACCAAATGAATCACGGGATGCCTTGACTCCAAGAAAGTAGCTTAATTCCCGTGAGTCTTTAATTTGGAAGTTACACTTCAATTGTTCTATGAAGTCCATTACAACTTGCATGTCTAACCTTGTGACAATTATATCATCAACATATACCAAGACAAATAATTTGAGTTTGTCTGTAATATACATAAACAATGAATAATCCACACTGGATTCTACAAAACCGAATTCTCGATGGGCACTTGAACCACGCCCTAGGTGCTTGTTTAAGCCTCCATTACAACTTGCATGTCTGACACTGAAAATTATATTATCAACGTATACTAAGACAGAAAATTTGAGTTCGTCAGTAATATACATAAACAAAGAATAATCCTCACTGGATTCTACAATCCAAATTCCAGTAGTTGATGAGATAGGCGCTTGAACCATGCCCTAGTTGCTTGTTTAATCTCATAAGAGTGATTTGTGCAAGCGACACACAATCTCAGGTCTTGTTTGATCGATGAATTCCCTTGGCTGCTCTATATAGACTTCTTCATCAAGTATCCCATGAAGAAATGCATTTGATACATCTAACTGCCTAATATTCCATCTAAAGGTTACTGCAAATGCTAGAATCATTCTGATGATGGTAGGTTTTTCAATGCTCCCATCAGGTTGTCTTTTAATCTTATTCACCCATTTGTTGCAGGCAAATGGTTTTGTGAGTGGCCTGAGACAAAGGGACCAAGTTCCATTGACCATTAATGCATCAAATTCATTGCCCATAGTAGCACGCAAATCTGAGCTTAAAGCTGCCTGACGGAAGCATGTTGGTTTAGTTTCTGTAAACACACTGGAAATAACATAAATAGGGTGTCGAGTAGAGTAAAAGGCCTTATATTGAGGGAATTGTTTTGGTCGAGATTTGCCGGTCTTTGATCGAGTAATAATCTCATGATGGACAAGTAAAGGAATATTTTGGTGGGAATTAAGTTCTACATCAGGTAAGCTTTGCAGGCTTTGTAGGGAGCTAATAGGTGGTGAAGAGAGACCTATAGTCGAGTTTAGGGAAGGATTTATATTTGGTAAGAACAATTCTGTAGATTGTGAGTCGTGTAAGACCTCATTATGCTGCAAATTTTGTTCCTGAGAAATAGGAGAAAAAGATGGGGCATGTTCTGTATTCACGTCTATGATTGGTTGTGAAATTGACGAGATTGGAATGGTAGGTGGGGAGGGATTAGGGGAAGTACATGACTCATAAGGTACCTGTATCGCTAGGGATGGGGGCGGAGCCTTTGCCTCGTTTACTACCCGTTTAATTTTTTTTTTTTTAAATTTTTGATAATTCATTTTATTGTCTCCCTTCATTAAAGTGAGACAATAATATATTTTTTAATTTTTTATTTATTTTTAAAAGTTCAATTATTCAAATATATTTGGTTAATTAAGACTTTTATTGTTTGTCATATTTTTTAGATAATTTTAGTTGCAATTTTCTATTAGAACTAATGAAATTTTAGTAAAATTTTCCATTTAAACTATTGAATTCTAAATCTAAAATAAATAAATGGGGCAGGGTACTTGTTACCGTACCAGCCCTATACCATACGAATACATGATTAAACGGATAATTCCCATCCCGTTCAGGGCGGGGTCCCGCGGATATCGGATTTTTTTGTCATTTCTATGTATAACTAGAAGTTGAGTTAGGAGTCTTAATAGTTGGGTCACTACTTGCTGGATTTGGGTTGAGAATATTCTTTTCTATTGTTGGAAACGAAGTCTCATCAAATATCACGTCTTGACACATAGACACGACCATAAGTAAAGTCAAGACATCTATAACCTCTATGTTGGTAGGCATATCATAAAAGGACACATTGTTTACTCTTAAAAGGACAATTCTCGAGGCTCATAAGGAAGTAACAAAGGGTAACAAGAGGACCCAAAAACATGTAATTCAGAATATAAAGGTTGCTTTTTAAACAACATATAATAAGGACTTGGTATTCAAGACTTGTGTAGGTAGACGATTAATGAGATATACAGAAGTCAAAAAGACCTATGTCCAATAACTTTTAGGTAAGTGTGACTGATAACAAGGTTAAGCCATTTTCTTGGATATGTCTGTGTTCCTTTCAGCAATACCATTTTGCTTAGGGTTGTGCGGACAAGTTGGTAAATGCGATGTTTTGTCAAAAATTCTTTAAATTGATTATATTCATATTCTCCACCATTATCTGATTGAAACTGCTGAATTTGACATGAAAAGAGATTTTCCGCAAGAGCTTTATATTTCATAAAAATTGAAAGTACGTCAGACTTGTATCTCATAGGATACAACCAAGAAAAGCGAGAATAGTTATCAACAAACAAAACATAAAACCTACAACCATTAACTGATGGAACCGGTGAGCTTCATACATCTGAATGGACAAGTGCTAAAGTCACATGGATTGCTTACTTGAATCTGGAAAAGGTAGTTGCTTAGCCTTCCATGAGGGCAAGGCGTACAGGAACTTTTATTAGTTGCAGACTTTTTAATTGAAAGATAATCTAAATGTGGCAAATGATGCAACACAGATTGAGAGGGGTGTCCTGGTATGCCAAATTGACAGAGTAGCTTTGGTTCCTATTTGAGCTATGAGACATCGCAGATTATTTGAGTTGCTCTTATGACTAGCAATAGGATAGAGGCCATTCTCAACCAATCCGTGAAGTAGAAGATGTCCTGTCTGATTCTCCTTAACAAAGAAATCAACTCCAGTAAGTACAAAGTAACAGTTATTGTCCAGGCAAAGTTTATTAATTGACAAAAGAGAGGCATTAGGACAATGAAACTTTTGTGAGTTTCAAAGAAGAATTGCCAAGATTAAGGAAAGAGGAACCAATTTGTTTAATATTCAAACCTTAACCATTGCCTACAGTGATAAATTCTTGTCCTTCATAGGGTTGTTGAGCAGTAAAAGTGGCAACATTTTTGAGGTGATGTGGGCATTAGCACCGCTGTTTGCATACCATGCCTGTTGTTCATAATCATTGTTAGCTTTAGTAGCCATAGCTGTGAGGTCTGCAGGAGGTAATCTACCTTGGAGAAATTGAAGCGGTGATAGCAATCTAAAGCAGTGCATCCTCTCTTTCAACAAATTTAACATGTAAGGGCGATCACTTTGAATGTTGTTGTTTTGTCTGTTGGTGGAAGGAGTGTTGGTCACAGATCTGCCTGATTGAGTACCATATAGCAAAGCTAGTATGAGGCTTCGGTTTCTTTATAGCAGTAGGAAATTTTTGCTTTGTTGCAGCAAAAGTAAAATGTGTATCAGGTGCTTGATGGGGTTGAGAATCAAGGAGAAATTCAAAGTTGAGTAATTCAGCCTGAAAATCATCAACAGTGAATTCTTTTTCCCTAGTCACCTTGTTGAAAGTGGTGATATATGGAGTGAAAGTGGTTTGCAAACCACTAATCAAATGACTAATGAGATCTTGATCATTGACCTTCTTTCCTGCAGCTGCCGGCTGAGGGGACATACTTGGCCTCTTCAAGGTAACTGGTACAAGATTTGCTACCTTGGTTGATTGTTTGTAACTGTCTTTTCAGTAGAGCAATCCGGGATCAAGAGGTTGATGAAATTTTGCCCGTGAGAGTATCCCATACTTGTTTAGATGTTGGCAGATCATAAATAGTACTAAAAGGCTTTTAGGAAATTGAGGTAAGAATCCAGGTCAAAACACAATTATCTCTGTGATATCATGTAGTGTAAGCTGGATTAGTGAGTTTTATCTGGTAGTGTCTTAGCTCGGCTCCATCGACAAGTCCAACCAGATCATGGCTCTTAAGAAAAATAAGAAATTGGGTCCACAACGGAAGATAATTGTGGCCATCCAGTTTCCCACTAAGTTGGAAGGTGGTGTGAATTGGTGAAGGTGAGACTTGGGGAGGTCATTGGAGGTTGAGGAATTTGAGTCCTCTGAAGCCATTGTGTGTAGGAAAGAGATGCGGAAGCGAGACCAGTATCAGGCGATCGCCTAGCTACTGGCTGATACCATGTTAAGTCTTGGAGTTCTATTTTAAAAAGTCAACTTTATTAAGAGGAGTTATCTAGACCCTTATAAATTGATTTACGTTTTCATCTTTATTCGATGTGAAATATTATATCTTAACATGTCCTCGTATTAGAGTAATTGAACAAAGTCAATCATCTGATGAGCAAAATCTGTAGAATCTCTTAGTTAGTTTAGGAGATTGAAATCTTTAAATTAATTTAGGATATTCAAATGTGTTTTGCTTTTGTGAAACACTCAACTAGCCATTGTATAGTTACTAGAACTCCTTTAATTTCTGAATTTTGTTACATGTAAACTTGTATAAATTCACAATTGCAAGGCTTGATAAGTCAAACCATACAAAATATTCTCCGTATACTTTTGTATTTATCTTAACATGGTATTAAAGACCATTAAGCTCCAACAAGTAATTCGATTCAATTAAGACTCCAAAAAATGAGCTCACGGATTTCAAGATTTGTATGTTCAAACGAACCACCTCTTATGGAGGCATGTTAAGAGATAAAACTCCACATCGAATAAAGATGAAAACATAGACCAATTTATAAGGGATTGAATTATTCATCTTAATAAGGTTGACATTTTAAGACGGAACTCCGAGTCTTAACTTGTACATGATATTGAACGTTTAGATTTAAGTCAGGAAGAAATGGTATATTAGTGATTTTTTAAAATGTTTCAATGATGTTTGTTTTGCTATGTCTGCATCTTTATATGTATACATGATCTTGAATTTTAGATTTAATTCAGGACTAAATGACTGCTTTTAACTGATATAGAAGATGTCTCTGAATTTTAAATTGTGATTATAACATATTTTCCTTTCAATACAGACACTATATCTGGAAGAAAAGAAGAAGTTCGTCTCTTCTATTTTGATAATTAGTTGAACATGTCGAATAACAAAGATGAGAGTGCTTCTCAGGATGCAGCTGAACGAATCAAGGCTGCAGCATTATCTGCTGCAAAAGGTCTTAGCAGAGCTCAGGCTGAACGTGCAGCTGCGGCTGCTGCTCGGAATGTGAATGCATATGGGCAGAAGGAAGAGGGGCCCAGTAGATGGCAAGAGCGGAAAGAAGCAAAGAGGCAAATGTATTTGATGAGCACTGAGAAACAAGTGAGATTGGGCGAAAGAAAAGATCTCAAGTCCTCAACATCCGTCCTTGGGACTGCTTCCCAATGCCAGAAGTGCTTCCAAACTGGGCACTGGACATATGAGTGCAAGAACGAGAGGGTTTATATCTCAAGACCATCACGTACACAGCAATTGAAAAACCCAAAACTTAGGATGAAGGTTTCGATTTCATATGATCTGGACAACCCAGATATTGAAAAGCAGGAAAAGAATGAAAAACGTGAGAAAAAGAGTAAGAGGAAGCATAAATCAGACACTGAGTCTGATAACGGCAGTGAGGCTTCAGTATTTGAGTCAGAGAGCGGAGCGTCGTCAGTTACAGGATCTGATGATTCTACGGGGGAGAGTGAATCTAGTTACAGTTCATCGACTGATTCTGAGGAGGAGAGGAGGAGAAAGAGGAAGAACAAGAAGAAGAAGCAAAGTAAGAGAAGGCATCGGAGATAC
Organism: Fraxinus baroniana; assembly: GCA_903798355.1. Lineage (NCBI taxonomy): Eukaryota > Viridiplantae > Streptophyta > Magnoliopsida > Lamiales > Oleaceae > Fraxinus > Fraxinus baroniana. Next base: position 15,094 of record CAIGRO010069971.1, read on the forward strand.
AGCTCCTCATCAGAGTCATCTGATTCATATTCAGATTCAGAATCTGATTCAGAGGACAAGAGCAGAAGAAGCAAGAGCAAAAGCAAAAGCAAGAGCAAGAGCAGCGGGAGCAGGAGGCATAGCAGAAAGCACTGAGGCACACTGGAAGAATAGGGATATTTGTGTTGTATCTGCTATATTCTTCTTGGGTTTTTTAACCCCTAGAACAGTCTGGAGTCTTTTTACATGTAATGTGGATGTCTTTAGCAATAGGCCTTTAGCCGTACAGGAACACGGTCACCTTCAATGATCCTGTTTACTACTTTCTCTACTCCTAGTCATACTCTGATTGTGATTTTGTTATTTAGCTTTTCCAGTTTAACTGCCCTGTGAAGGGAACTAGTGGTATGTAAACTTTCCGCCTATAGCCTGTTTTAGACGCATGCCCCTGGTACTTTGGTTGGATGTATGAGAAACTGTTATTGAAATTTACTGTTTCAGGAAATTCTTATTATT
>CAIGRO010070044.1:0-10432 GCA_903798355.1 Fraxinus baroniana
ACTGAAGCTGAGTATAGAGCCCTTGAAGCCACAACAAGTGAAATTGTATGGATCAAGCAATTGTTGACGGATTTCCAGATTGATAATACCTATCCAGCAATGATATATTGTGACAACCTTGCTGCTATACAGATTGCCAATAATCTGATTTTCCACGAGCGGACGAAACATATAGAAATAGATTGCCACTTTATTCAAGATAAAATCACAGCTGGGGTAGTCAAGTTACTTCCAATCAGATCACACCATCAGCTCGCGGATGCATTCACCAAACCCTTACTTGCTTCAGTACTTACTCCATTGATGGTCAAGATGTGCGTGAAGAATGTTCATAGCACATCTTGAGGGGGCGTATTAGGACCAGATAGTTTCTATTTTCCCGCTCATATTGAAGTAGTCGTTTGTCAGCTAGATTGTTAGCTTGCCAGCTGGGCTTTCTTTCCCGCTTTTTTCTCCTTGTATATTTATTGTATTGGTACTTCATTTTCCTCACTTGAGAAGAATAATATCCTCAATTTATTTCTTCATCCTCTCAATTGTAATAACTTGATCTCTTGATTGTACAATGCATCAGAATGTTGAGTGGGAGATGAATCTGAATTTTAACATGGATATCAATTGAAACTGCACACTGAACATAATCTAGTACTCCATTAACTGAAATTAGTATGACATTCTTCGCTGCACCGCAATGGACAGAAGAAAAAATGCTAGAAGATAGGATCGATGCGGTTCTTAAAAAAATATCTGAAAAAGTTTCGTGTCGTGATCTCTAGTATCAATTACACATTGGCCATAGCAGAAATTCCTGTTTGAATATACATTTACTATTTCTACTCAATCGACAAGGTGCAAGCCTTTTTTAACAAATCTTCCTTACCAACAATTTTCAAATTTCTGGTTTCATTTTCTCTAAAGGCCTGTTTGATTCATCCTATTTTTCATGGAATTTGGAAATTCCAACTTTTATGGTGTTTGATAGCCAATTTTTTTCTTGGAAATAATTTTCCTCAACCCCTCACGTGACCCCATACCACCTTTTCCTTGTTTTCATGGAATTTGTTTTCCTTGTGGGAAAATGATTTTTTTTTTTTATTATTATTATTACAAATTCAATCCCCAATTGCTCAAAAAAAAACTCTTTTATGGACAATTTCCATTAAAAACAAAGTTAAACGAATACTAAAAGATCCTAAATTTCAATATTTTTTAGGTGAAAAATTATACCAATTAAACACAATTCCCAAGAAAACAATTCATTTTCTTTCCACTTAAATTTCACTCTTACAATCAAACGTATCTAATAGGATGGTGTTCTTTACAGGGTTGGTTTGTGACTTGTACATATTTGATTCAGTTGCTTACAACAGTTTACATGACAAATAACATTGTTTTTCTTTTGGTCATTTGGTGTGCCTGCGAGAAATCAATTTCTGGTTCGGATGCTGTCCCAAGTCCACCTGCGACTGTAGAATTTGTGAAGTGAGACGAGCAACTCGCCAACTTCACTCAGCCCCACTAATGAGTTGAATCGGTTCGACTCACTTCCCTGGCAAATCAGTCGACACTCCTATATTTACAAGACTTGTAGTAGAACACGAGAAATCATTTGGGAAAATTTTAAGAATAATTTGCCTCTACCTGTAGTTTTGCAGGAGTGAATATATCTCGAAAACATAACATAAATTGTTAACCATCAAATAGCAAGAGACAACCATTCAAGAAGTACTGATTTAAGAAATTCCTACGACAAATCAACTGCAAATGGGATTCCCAAAATAGGGAAATACTGACCACAAAACTATAATAAGACCTAAACAAGTCTAAAAGCTACTGACCCTTAAAACTCCATTGTAATCTCTCTAACCTTTCCTGATTCTCTTAGCATCTCCTCCTTTCTATTCAGCTAAATATTGTAACTGACCCCCACTGCATCACTATACAAAGAACCAATGAACAAACAAATGAAAGAACCTGCTCATTTCGTCACATGCATACCGGTGAAGCTTCTGTGATGAGCTCCGGTTTGGTGGCCGTTTGGGTATTTGCTGCAGGATGTTCCCCAATCTTGCTTCTCATTTCGACGACTTTCTTGTGAGAATTTGAGTGCAAAGACGGACTGAAGGTAGGACTTGCAGCAGGACGATATTCAGGGAACAATCGGCCTGATTTGTAGCGGACACCACATGCATTGCACAGGGTTTTCGGTCCCATTGGGCCGGCCCTCCACTGGGGAGTCTTTGTTATCTCACAGTGCAAGCATTTCCTAACCGCTTGTGTTGGAGCATTCTGATTCCCCTCTGGTGGGGTTTTCTTCTTTTTTTCCACTCTGGAAACCACTTTGGGGATCTTCTTCATTGGTCGAGACTCTGCAAAGTTCTCAGATTCTGAAGAAACTCCAGGAGTAACAAATGGCCCGGGAGTCTCGATGAAAGAAGTCGGAGGGGATATGAGTTGGATCGCAGGTCGGGGACTATAAGTTGCCGGACGAGGACGCTTGCTTCGAGCACGTTGTGGACCCCGGTGACTCGGACTGAGAGGCATAATCTTCCCCCCAGTGCAGGAGCTGCTGCTGCTCTCAAGTACAGATATAGGGCTTGATATTTGGAATTGGTTGTGTGATGGCTCCGTGCTAATGCACACATTCTCTTTTCCAAAGGTCGACCCTCCACCCGAGAACGAATCCTCCACAAATGTCGAAAGCCATTCTAGCTGTACAATGTCTTCATACTGGAGGAAACAAAACAAAAGAAAGAATCAGCATTTATTGAACATAAAATGACATTTCTAGACTTGGCTATAGCTATACAATATGAATTTCAAATTTGAATTTTAAAATAAAATTCGACCAAACATGTCCCCACATTTTCAATAATGCATAATTTATCATAGATATCATACAGATATGACCCAAAAATCTATTAATAGCCCTTCCCCTGCCAAGAACGTGACAATCAACACCATCAATAACATGGCAATATTAATTAACACCGACTACCTAACTGGCAAACAAAATCAAATAGTGACACGACGTAACAACAAACTAAGCCTTATTTCCAATAAATTTGGAGTCGCTAATTAACTCACATAACGAAAATCTAACTAGCATGAGACTCAACTAAGTTGTTCACTATCTCGTTTGAAGTTTGAGCAATGAATTATTTGAGCATGATCTTCGGCAAACACTTTTGAGTTTGCACAGTAGTCAACGTCTTTCGTGGTCACACAACGAATTATACTATTGCACAACAAACGACCCGACAAATTTCACCGACTGCACATATCGAACTACTTTGTAACCAAATGAAGAGCAATATATTTCATGGCAATAGAGTATAACTCACCGGAACAGCAAGCTCAGTCGAGAGGTCAGATGGAGCACTGCCATTGCTGCTGGAGGAAAGGGGGTCAGTATCAGGCAACACATCGTCCCAAATGCTAGGAAAATCCTTGATATCACCATCAACAACAAGGCCACCACCAGCACTCTCATTTTCAGGGGGGAACTCGATTAAGTCATCAATTTGATCAAAGAAGTTTCCACATTCAATTTCATCCATGAAATTAGGCCCCATCACTCTAATATTCTACGAGAAAATTTCCCTGAAAAAGGAAAAAGAATTACAGTTAAGAAACTACCATGTGCCAGCATATTAACATCTGCATACAAATAGATAATGAATGGACGAATAAGAATCTCTTGAAAGGGGTTTGATGCTAGCGTGCGCAAGAGGTGGAGTTGGGGGCCACCAGAAAGTTTGCTGATAACAATGCTTGCCAGCTCAAAGGGAGTGCGTAGCGCATGTTAGCAGAAAAAGATGAAAAATTTTGTTAAAGTAATTTTGGATTCTTGCACCGGGTAAGCTAAATTAAAGACTACTTTCATCTGAGATTCAAAAATCTTGTAAATTAATGATAAAAATGAAGGAACTAAAGGGAAAAAAAAAAAAAAAAAAGATAACTTCAAATGGAGTGATATTCTAAGCAAATGTGAACACAAGGCTTAAGAGTTAACCGACACAATTTTATCAATGGATGTGATGAAATAAAAACAATACTCTTGGGTTAGGGGGCAAACCTTGAAGTTTGTGTGTTGGCAAGGGGAAATACTTCAAGAACCAAATGTACAAGGCCTCCAAACTTGAAAATTTACAGTAATTTTTCTGCAAGAAAAGGGGTAAAACGGTAAAGTTAAAGAATAGCAAGAAAACAATCAAATTCCTCAAAATGTTTAGTTACAGAAAGTAGAAGTTCAGAACATTGTAATATTCAAGAAATGGCAAGCTACAGAAAAACTTGGTAACGAAAGATTACATTGTGTAGCTTAAAATTTGATGAGTTCAACCCTTTTTGGGTTAAATTTGAAAAGGAAAAAAACCGCCATAAAGACTCAAATTTTCCCATCTTTTCTCTAACAAAATTCTCACATTTCAGACAGAGAAATAGAAAACAAAACTCCGGGACTCTGCGTTAATAGAAAATACAGCAAAAAGACTCCAACTTTACCCTCGTTTCTCCGCCTTTCTGTTTCCTCAAGGATATAGAGTCCAAAATTTTGCGAGAAGCAAAAACCCAAAAAATAGGTAATGAAAAACCCACAAAGTTTTTTGTTAAGAAAACAAAGAAGAAAAGACCCAGAGAAATATTTTTTATTAAATTCCGAAACACAGAAAATAAGCAATTTTGAAGTGTGAAAGAGAAGAATGCCGAGACAAACCTGTGCTCAAAACCCAAAACAAATCCCGCCTAAAAGCTCCAAGAACAGTAGCAAAGAACACAGTAACCCTTATTGGGCACAAATTTCAAAGCACGATACAAAAGGACGAAAAATAAATCCTTATTACCTATACTGTTCCTCCCCCTCTAATTTATGTGTATGAAGAAGCAGAAGGAAAGGGAAGAGAGTAAAAAGAGTTGAAAGCAACCAAAAATGGCGTCTGAAGTTTGAAAATTAGAGAGAGGCTAAAAAGAAAGAAAAAATTGCAAGCTGGCTTTTACTCTCAAACCTTTCGCCACCGCTCAACGGGTCCCACAACACCGCTTCTCTTTCTTTTTTCCCACATTTGAATGAATGGAATACGCGTATACAGATTACAGATGTAGATGCACTGTATGTATAGCCGCCATTCCAAGGTCTGAAATATGTGTACACATGGTAAATGATTTGATTTTGTTATAGAAATAGTAACTATGATTTACACTTGCAATTTGAGATCTTCCAAAAAAAAATTCAAATAATAAAAAATTAATATATCGAATGTTCACTAACATAAATATCATTGACGATAATAACTCAAATCACTATGTTGGATGGAAATATTGACAAAAATATCATTGTTGATCACCGACACACTTTTAACGACGAGATTGTAGTTATAATTACCTCTTCTTCTGCAATTAACGAAGAGTTTGTGGTTATAATTACCAGCGGTGCTTAAGTAACCCATGAGAATTATGAAAACTCGGAACATAGTCGATATGTATTACCTTACTTCCAAACCACGATGTGGCAATCTTGTTAACAATGTTTTATAGTGTGACGTCTTATTGATTAATGTTTTTTTTTTTTTTTTTTTTGATAACCGTGGATGTCCGGGCCAGCTTGCGCGCACCTCGACTAATTCCANCCTCGACTAATTCCACGGGGCCCTGAAGTTTACAGCCGGGTACTCACCTCAGTGGCCCTGAGGGGACTCGAACTGGTGACCATTGGGGAGCAAACCCAAGGCCTGACCAATTGAGCTACCCCTCAGGGTTAACTTATTGATTAATGTTTAGCTAACTCATAAATGTCACCTTAGACCACACTTGATAAAAATGCTATTAGGTCAAATTAGCAAATATCAATCCCTCTTGATTATAATCATAGTTTATAATTACACGTGTACACTTAGAAATCAATGATCGTAATACACTATCTATACTTGTCATTCCAACTAATAAAAACGTTGACTTGACAAAGAGAAACGGTTACACAGCTGTTAATTTTTTCAATATTGGTATTTACTATGTCAAAATAATATCAACTCGGACAAACAATTTTAACGTAAAGTTGGAGTTAGTTTCAATACGAAGTAATATATTTAAGTCAACATAATTCAACGAATTAATTTTTTTTAAGTTATTTATAAGCAGACTTCTATAATTTACGGTTCCATTAAGTTAGGATAATAAAAAATGACTCAACATCTGCAAAGATGTATTTGTTTTTGACCTCATTGGATGATCCTTTGCCCTCTCAACCTTTTGATGCACTTGTACTAACTCACACTTCAATTCAAAACTCTCAAGTATTTCCAACGTACTTTTCCACAAAATGGGGATGGGGATGGGGGGGGGGCGCCAAAGTTTACAAATTTAAAATTTCGATTTCTTTTATTTTTCGAGTTCATTTCAAATAATTTTAGACGAGATAGAGTCAAATTTTGAAATAATGTTAAATTGTCAATACATGTAAAGAAAATTTGAATAAGTTGAGAATCGTGCATCATGCCCCTTTTCACTTGCTTAGGTTGCCCTCTTCGAATCATTTCCTTATAAGAAAAATCTTCTCCCTTTTGAAAAACAAATTTTGGACATAACCTAATCCCCCATTTGACTGTGTTAGGCTTGGTGCAATAGATGTTTTCAGCATCTTTAATCAAGGCATTAATCGTGCCTCGTTTTAATCTCAAATAATCTAGTCAAAATAAGTGATTGATGAATTCCATGTTCGAAATTTGACGTTATTCATGTTAGAAATAAAATTCCGCATTAATTTGTAGAGAATCTTCTAATTGTTTCATTATACTTAAAGGGTGTATTAAATTAGGACCGTTGAAAACTTTGATGAACTTTTTGAAATGATGACTTAAAATGGAGAGAGGCTTTGATAGAACAAATCTATATTAAACATGTTAAAATCGTCCACTTAAATTGTGATATTCACTTTTTGCATCAAATTTCATTAATATTGGAGTAGTATTATTGTTAATGATTTATAATTTATTTGAAATGAGGATGTACTTATCACAGGGAGGTAAACGAGCCGGGGTCAAACTGAGGCTTGAGCTCGGGCCTTACCAAAACAAACTAACCCGAGTGGGCTCTTTTTTTTTTTTTTTATTTTTTTTTTTTTTAAATAAAGAAAAGATTGGCAGCCAAGCCATCGTTTCAGTAAGAGGCTCGGTTCCATCAAGCCGCGACCCATGTTGGCTCGAACATTTATGGGTCGAACTACAAGTCGTCCGAATCAATGAACTAAATTGACATCCCTAACTTATCATATCTCTTTTTTAAGGAGAAGAAAATAAAGTTGCTACGAGTTTTTTTATCGATGGGAACGTAGTGATTCGTTAACATGTTTTCACGTGTTAAATATTTCTGTATTATAATGTCATATTTGGCTAAGTTTGCGCAAAATAGACGATACGTTATAAATTAAAATATGAAAGTTCCAAATATTTAAGATTTTCCATATGTCACACTATTTTTGTGTGTGCATTGATGCATCTTTGTCAGTTTCTCCACCATTTTGATTAAAAAGATATTCAATAATTGACATAAATTTTTCTTCCTACAAAAGTTTTTCTTCAAAAAATCAATAAATAATAAGAAAACATCCTCCAAATAATTGTCGGTGGTAGTCATACCAAGTCAAGAATTTAGGACTAAAAGAATAATGTTTATAAGCTATCCATGTTCATTTTCTCTTAATTCCCACACAAACCCAGTGTAATTTTTGAAATAATGTATTCTGAAATATTATATTGATGGAGAATGTGTGATTGAAAAAGAAGGAAAAATTATTGATGTAATGGAAAATATTATTTTATTGAAAAATGTGTGGTTGAAAATGAGTGGAAGAATAAAAATAAAAATTTTAATGTGTACCAAACATGGACTTAATATTATTCATAAAGTCTTTATTTTCCGTATTATATGTGTATTATTCGTTATAAATTGACTTGTTATCATGATTTGCGCGATAAAAATAAAATAAAAATCATATATTTTCTTTGACTTACCTTTGGAAAATTATATAAAAAATATAAAAATAGATAAATGATGAGTTTGAAAAACTTGCGTGTAGGATACATCTAGTGCAATCGAATTTTGAATACACCAAAATTCAAGAAGAGTATATCATACTCGACACTTCCCCAAAAAGAGAAGAAAAATTTATAATAGATACAACTAGATATATTTACATCATATTTTTTTATATATATATATACAAAATATTTTAATTACCTCAATTATCTATAACCTTCACTCGTTATTACGATTATGTTTTTGACTTTCTATAATGTTATTATTCCCAAAATCTTGATGGTTTGCCCATAGGTGGTTATATTATCACCACGATTTTTATTTGATATACCATAATTTAATTGCGATTAAGTTCTTTAATCTTTGTTCATTGTAGCAATTATTTTTTTAAATTATTTTCGTTGAATTATTATCTCCAACCTTCTATCAATTAGTACGTCATGTTCTTGATGATAATTTACATCAAAATATTCTTTTTCATACTTTGAAATGAGAGAAAAATATTTTTCGCATTATTTATTTATTTTTGAAACCATATGATGGAAAAATGTTATTCTACGCCATTTCAACAGTCTTTTGAATATAAAACTATTATCGAATATAAAATATGTTAGTTACTGGAAAGTTTGAGAATAAGAATGACATAAAAAAATCGTTAGGGTCATGTTTGGTACGGATTAAAATTTGATTTTAATCTAAGTCAAAATCAAACAATCAATATCAACCACATCTTTCATGGGTCTCACATCTTTTCGACCACACATTTCAGCAAAACCAATTTCAATTAACAAATACATGTATCATTTATAGTAAAGACAAGTAAATGAATGAGTAAAGATTAAGAACATTAAATACAATTAAAATGTGATTCAAGAAATGAAAATCGTGGTGTTAATATAATTACCCTCAGAAGACAAAATTACATATACAGTGCTAAGTTTTTTACATTTACGAAAACAATTTAGGCCCCGTTTGAGCCACATTTTTATAGAATGAGAATGAAAAATATAATCGTTATTGAACCTCACATAAGAAATAGAAATTTAAAAAATGATGATTTGATGTGATTGGTAACGATCATATTTCATTTTTAATGAAGAAAAATGTGACTCAAACATGACCTTAATTGTTTATTAATCTTTTTATTGAAAAACGTTAGCCAATAGAGTAGCATATTAAACAACAATTTTTAAACAATTGTAGAGGGGACAAATGTTGGGTATCAAAAATCACCTTCGTCATATTGCAACGATAAAATAAGCCTCGTTTGATTCTCATTATTTTTAAAATATTTTTTTCATTTTCTTCTTTTCGATCATATATTTTTTAATAAAATAATATTACACGTAAATAATAATTTTTTTAACCGCACTTTCTCCATCAATATATTATTTCAAAAGCATTCTTAACCAAAAATTAGGCTCAAACAAACGCATGGTAAGTAAAGTTTTTAATTTCTATTCGTATTAAAAAAATCTCCCTATTCGATCGCTTAAAATGTATACAAAACATTTTGTTAGATTATATTGCATGAATCCACCGGCGCGCCAACGTTATGTTACCCACGTTACAACCTTAATTCCACCGGCGCGGCAAACGCGGGAGAGTCACGTGCAGCGTGCGTGCGAGCAAGTAAGAGCCCACGTTATGTGGGTCCCGAAAAGCACGTTATTAGCGTCGGTGGACTCTTGTGCGCACATCATGCAACGTTAGAAATATCCGACGGTCAGATCGGGATGTGGAGCCCACACGCTTAATTTGCTATTTTTCATTTTTTTTTTTTTTTAACCTGTGTGCATCACCAGACATGAGTCACGTGACATTGCATAGGGATAAGCTTTTCTTTTTGAGTGTTCATTTTTTAGGCCAAGAAATTCAAGATAGAAATTCTGTTTCTAACTTCAATACAATAAAGAATTGCAATAATTGCAGTGGGATCAGTAAAGCTACTGTTTGGTGGTCCTTTTTTTCTTTTTTTTTTTGAATTTGGTTGAAAAACAGTATTTTAAATATTGATTTTTTTTTTTTAAAGAAGGTGTGATTAAAAAGTTTTGAATCTACGTGTATAATATCAAAACCTTTAACGTACGTAGTAACACAAATTGACATTAAAATATTAAATAAGTATGCGACTAAGCAAATGAGTATTTAAGGCACCGTTCGGTAAGGATTAAAATCCAATTAAAATTGAAAATATAGTCGTTATTGAGTCTCACTCATCTAATAAAAGTCAACAATAACGGCTAATTTTTCAATTTTAATCCGATTTTAGAATGGGGCCTAAATTTGTTCAAAAAGACATTAAATAAGCACGTCAATTATACAAAATCACCCGTTCACATTTCCCCAAAAAAAGCGTCGTCTTTTCCTTGCCCATGTCCTAGTGTCACGGGCTGCAGCT
>CAIGRO010070104.1:0-12727 GCA_903798355.1 Fraxinus baroniana
ACAATAAAACAAAATAAGATTATATATGTCAACAAATCTAAACCTTTGTATTGAATTTTTTGCAGAAAAAAATTCACCTGCAACCTTCCAAATTAGGAATAAACCATTTGTACATGAAGATGGTTGACAGAAATTTTACCAACTCTCGCGTGTGTGGGGTCCACCGAAAAAAAAAAAACCTACCCTCTATATTTGTGAGTGTCTGTCAACCAAACCACCAAACCCATCCATACGTCAAGAATGCTGTTTTGCGTTCGACTATGCATGTTAGACTTTGCTCACAAAAGTCTCGCGGGCAAGTAGGGAGAATTTTTGACCTACAGACTACAGTGATTGGCGGCACAATGGTGGCTGAAGCATTGTTTCAAGAAATAAACTTTTACCTATTTTATTGAGAATCATTTGTTAAGAAAATACAAAATAATCAACATTGGATCAACCTTGTATAAAAAAGGGATAATTGCTGCTAGGTCCCAAACCTTTCATATTGTTGTATACTATATCCGAACACTTCATTTTGATTGTAGCTGGAGGACATATGGATGAAATCGTCCAATTGACTATTAGTCAATCTAAAAAAAATCAATTTGACCACATTTTGATTAATTCAAAAAGGGGCAAAATTATAATTGTATATTTGTGGTGGTCTTGTGGCAGTTGCGATGCGACTTTCGGGTGGTCGTTGGCACGTGGGGGTAGGTGTATTGTGGTTTGGTTTGGTTGAGGGAGAGGTTGGTTGTAACGGACTTAGATGGATTTTAGTTCGGTTGAGGGTTGCGAGTATGGCGTGGTAGGTAGGGCAGAAGATGAAAAAACTCTCAATCTTTTATTTTTAATTATTTTATTTAAAATTACAATCTTGCCCCTTTGAAATTAATCAAAATATGGTCAAATTCACTTTTTTTTTTTTTTTTAAATTAATCAAAATGTGGTTATATTGAATTTTTTTTGGTTGATTAACGGTCAAATGGACGGATGTCCTCCATTTACAATTGAAATGAAAGATTTGGAAATGAGGGTGTAAAAATGAAATATTTGGGTATTATCTTCAATAATTTGAAAGGATTAAAATCACAACTGCAATTCTCCCAAAAAAAAAAAAAAATAACAATAATAACAGAAAAAAATGTAATAATCAACATTTTAATTAAAAGAATTATGTTTTCATTATACGGTACTAGAAAAATTGAAAATAAATGGAAATTGTATTTGTCATCCGCATAAATACGAAAATAAAGCAAATAAAAAAAAAAAAAAAATCATTCCCGATAATTAAGTAATCTAAAAATGCAATCTCGATAATCGTATATATCTTAAATCTATTCAAAAGTATTAAAAAAATCCCTTGGATAGTTAAAAACAACGGGATGCTATATTTTTAAGATTGAATTTTGTTTCCGAATAAATCTCATAATCGCAAGAAAGGCCATCTCCCCCACATAATGATTGAGAACTAAAACTGAGTGAATAAAGAGAGATTCATATTTCATTATAAATTATTGAGATAGGTATATCCTTTTTAATTAAAAAAAATAAAAATCGAAATTTTTTCATTGCTTATTGAGTTCGAGGAGTTAGCAATTGTAGCTGCGATAGCAGGTGCTTTGCTCATCATATAGTCTGTACCGCGCGACCCATTCTCATTCAATCTGTAGGGAAATTGAATGTTGAAATTAGGCATTGAGTTCCTAGTAGTAGATCCATAATAAAAAAAAATATTTGTGATTGATCGAGAATAAATGAAATTTAATATGGTGGTTAATCTTATTCTGAAACACGAAAGAAAAAAAATCATTGCCTTAATTTGTTTTCATCATCAGATTTCAAAACAGCACGATTTTATTACAAATTTTTACCCAATTGAGCATGTCTAACATATTTTTTCAAGATCGCTATAATTGACTCCATTGAGTTCGTCGACATAGAACTCAAAATGAGAGATAGGCCTTTAGCAAGGTGATATCGCACGAAAAATCGAATTAAGTCTTATAATCGAGACTTCTTTATGGGTCTTAGTCCCTTAATGAGATTACTTTAACGCAACCTGATGCCTAAGAAATGCCATATAAATGACATTCTAGCGAGAGAATCACGACTAGAATGATGCATTTTTCTTTGAGCTGAGACGGATCATTCTCTCTTCAGTTCTTTTTCGAGTCAAGGAACTTCACTGATTCATTTTAACTTGCTCGGTTGATTGCTTTTGGCCTTCGATATAGAAAGATCTAAGCATATCATATATATATTGTTGGATTTTTAGTATTGGCAATTTTGTGGACAAACAGACTAATTTGTAATGTGTTGTAAAAGTCAAGGACCTAGAGTGTAATTTGTATAAGTTGGGATATGAGGTCTAGGGTTCGAGCATGAAAAAAGGAGAAACACGACGTCACATTATCGCTAACCTATCGTCTGGACACCGCTCGAGCTACTAAAACAGAATGACTGTCACTCGCTTGTCGTTCGGCTCTCGCTCGAGCGAGAGGCCGTCGCTCGCCTGTCGTCGAGGTTTCGCTCGTGCAACATGTTGTTTCGAAAAAGCCTAATTCGTGATTTTAAACAGATTTTTCGGCCCATTCAACCTAATTCCCCTATCCTATAAATACCCAAGCAATTTAACGAATTTTGGTGTGGTTGTTCATTAGATCCAAGAAATTCTTACATTGATTATATCCTTTGATTCTTGAGATCATACAACCACCTGTTGGGAAAAACATCAATTCCTTAAACCGAAACACCACCTACTTCTTATTGGTCATAAGAATATACTTTATCGATTAGACTTCATAAGTTTCTGGAGGTTGAGAGAGATTGAACTGCAAGCGTAGGAAGAAGAACGGGAATAGGTGATTCCTGGGCATCCACTTGGAATAGACAATCGCAGAAGATTGTGAGTCTGAAATTTACAACAAATCTTGAAAGCTACAAGAGGTAGATCGGGAAGTCTAACAGGGTAGTTAGACAGTATATGAAAAATGCGAAATTCGACCCTAACAATATCTAGAGTGGGGTGAATAGGTGTATAATGCAGAATTAAAATATTTTACGAATTAAATAGCAACAAGTTACTTTTTAATTCATTTCTAAGATGATTAACATGCAAGTCATTTTAGTCCTAAGTTTGAATACCGCGGTTTATATGATCAATCAATAAACAATAACAAAAGCAATAAATTAATACCGGATGATCACGGAGAAACCCAATTGAAAATTTTTTTGGACACTTTGCCAGACAATCCACTATAAACGATTCAAACAATTTACAGTCTATCAGACTAGACGACCCGTACTATTTGATCTCCCGACCACACTCACAGCTCTCTCTACATCACGTGCTCTCTTGCACCAATCTTTAGCTGATGTTGCTAAAACTCTTCGTGGAATCTGCTATCCTACAACATTCCTAACCTTGTGGAATCATCTATCTCCCGTGGATCAACGAAGAACACATTGTTCTTCACAAACTGGAACTGGAACTCCTATAAACTTTTCTCGTTCTTCAGAACTCTGACCAGATGTAGAGGAAAGACAATTTGGTATTTAGATTATAAGTACGATATTTTTCTCACCAAAATAATCAACGTTGGACGAAGGTTGAAGGATAAAAATATGGAGGAATCTCTCTGATCTTTTTCTCCCAACGTTCAACCTTGTCAATTTTCGTACAAATGTGTTTTGGTATATATAGGTAGGTTAAAAAAATGAATGGGTCAGGTAAAAAGCCTTTAAATCGTGAAATACAATTTTCCCAAATAACCACGTCGCTCGAGCCTGTCGCTCGAGCAAAGGAAGGGCAACAGTTCAGCGACTATGCTTTTGTTTTTGTAGTTCGAGCCAACCTTGGCAGCAGTCTAGCGAAAATTCGTGCCGTTTTTCCTCATTTTTCCATTCTCGAACCATAAACCTAATAACCATATTTTTAACTATTTGCACATTACTCCTTCATTTTTTACACAATACAATTAAGTCCTTTTTGTTTACAAAATTGACAATTATAAAACATTTAAAACCTAACAAATTTCCCCTTTAGCATTCTGTGACAAAACTACTAACTAAGTCAAAGCAGTAATCAAAAATAAATTACAGACTTAAAACTTATGACAAACTGACTAACTTGAACAATTTTGCTGTTTAATCAGCACTTGTTTCCTGAAACAAATAACTCAACACCCAGTGTAAATGTGTGAAAATCAGTATAATAAAATAGCTCAAGCAATTTATATAATATAGGCAATTTATGAAACAATTAGACTTGTTCAATTTTAACTATGCATACTAAATCAAGACATAGTACCAATGCAACCCACATACCACGAAGACGTATTAATACTATTAAAACATCAAACTTAATTTAGTAGAACTGAAATTAAATTAAAAAAAAGGCATTTGAGTCAAATAAAATTTAATCACTGGTCATGATGTTGAAATCAAACACGTTAATGCAATGATATGCAGTTTGATAAATTCTATAGATTTTATACTCCCCCTTTTTGTTACAAAATGATAAGGGATAAATAATAACATACAACATCTTAATAAAGTAGGCGTAAGCATTTATAAGTATATGTAATAAAAAAATAAGCTTTCCTACAAATCTAACTTAACTTACACATGGAGTAAATGATATAAGTGACTTATGAGTTAAGTGTCATTAATCATCTAGTAGTAGGACTCCAAACCTTAATTTTGTGAAAAATGACTTCCAAAACATCACTGTTATAAGTATATTCCTCTACTTATAAAGTCAAACTAATAAATCACATTAGAACCTGCAAATGAAAGCTCATTTTTATGGAGAATCTATCATCCCCCTGACTTTTAGCATATAACATTTATCTTTTAGCACAACAGTAAACATGAATGCTCATATATATTGGTTTCATCTAAAGTGCAGGCTTCTTTTCATTAAACGACTGACATGACCCTTATAATGAGCTTTAAGCCGGTTAACCCAAGTCAGTTGACCATATGCACCAGGTTATAAGAATCCCCACAAGCTTAATTACTCAAGTCGAGTAAGTTTCGAAAAGTAGCATAAAATATTGAGCTTCTTTAAAAAAAATTCATATATTTATTTATTATTACAGGGATAATCTGAGATTGGTCTAAATAAGTTGGTCAATTCATGTTCAAAGTCAGCCTACTAACATGTGATTGTCATCTCAAATCTCACACATGCGGAGTCTCACTATCAAGTTCATAGTGTGTATAGTACAGATGGTATAGAAGAAATCTATATTAAATACTCCAAAAGTATCATAAGCCAGCAATGAGAATTATATTACACCTCATTAAATAAACTTATATTTGATTACAACCAACAAAATCAAGTGTATTGTATATTATGCTGTAAAACAATTTCTGAAAAAAAAAAAAAACTATTTGTTCTCCCATTTTTTTTTAAAAAAAATCATAGCATTGAAAAATTGTTTTTATTTGTTTTTTCAATTAAAATATGAATGCACCAAGCACACAAAGTAAAAGAAAATTTACACAAATAAAACACAAAAATAGAAAGTGGAAATGCATAAGAACAAATAATTAAATAAACATGATGCACGCATAACTTAATGTCACACGGTAGTAGAATACGAGCATGCATCAATTATACTTAGTCAATGAGGCACACAAATACCAACAGTTGTTTTTAGAGATTTGAACCGAAGCCTATCCAATGGTTTAGTGAACAAGTCAGCTAATTGGTTTTCAGTAGAAATATGTTCAAGATTAACTATTTGAATTTCCACAAGCTCCCGAATGAAATGATGCCTAATATCAATATGTTTAGTTCGAGAGTGTTGAACAAGATTTTTCGAAATATCAATAGCACTGTATTATCACAAAACTCAGTCATTGTTCCATGTTCAATCCCATAGTCACTCAGCATCTGCTTCATCCAAAGCAATTGAGTGCAGCAACTTCCTGCCCAATATGCTCAACCTCTACTGTGGATAATGAAATAGAATTTTGTTTCTTACTCATCCAAGCAACGAAATTTGCACCAGCATAAAAACAGCCTCCAGAAGTACTCTTTCTATCATCGGTATTTCCAACCCAATCAATGTCAGAATAGCCAACAAGATCTAGATTAGAATCTCGAGAGTACAGGAACCCATAATCAATAGTACCATTAACATATCGAATAATACGTCGTACAGCGTCCAGGTGTGATTCTTTAGGATCAGCCTGAAAACGTGCACACACCCCTACACTAAATGCTATGTCAAGTCTACAGCAGTGAGGTAAAGTAAGCTACCTATCATACTCCCATATAATGTTTGATTAATACTTTTACCTGTAGGATCCAGATCTAACTTGACACTGTTACTCATGAGGGTTCTAGTATGTTTCTTGCTGTCTAGGCCAAAACGTTTGACAAGATTCTTGGTGTATTTCGATTGAGATATGAATATTCCCTCATCAGTCTACTTGACTTCAAGACCAAGAAAGTACGTTAATTCTCCAATCATGCTCATCTCAAATTCTTATTTCATACACTCAGCAAACTCATGAGCAAGAAAATCAATAGGAGAACTAAAGACGATATCATCCACATAGATCTGAGCTACGGTGATAGTATCCTCAATTCATCTTATAAATAGGGTTATGTCTGCACTACCTCTCGTGAAACCATGTTCCAAGAGATATTCAGTAAGCCTATCATACCAGGCTCTAAGAGCTCGTTTCAGCCAATACAAGGCTTTATTCAATCGATACACATAGTGAGGATACTTCGGATCAATGAACCATTTAGGTTGTTCCACATAGGCTTCTTCCTGAAAAATTCCATTCAGGAAGGCTCTCTTAACATCCATTTGGTATAATTTGAAACTTAAAGTACAAGCAACAACCAAAGGATTGTAATGGATTCAAGCCTAGCTATCGGAGCAAACGTTTTATCAAAATTAACCTGAGTGTATCCTTAGGTAACTACCCTAGCCTTATTTCTAGTTTTGGTACCTTGACCATCGGTTTTATTCTTGAATATCCACTTGGTACCTATAACATTGCAATCATCAGACCTAGGAACCAAATCCCATACTTTGTTTCTCACAGAATTATTTAATTCTTCATGTATATTAACCCAATATTCATCCCTAAGGGATTCTTCTACCTTTTTCAGTTCAATCTGAGATACATAGATCGCATATGACATGTTATTCAAAATCCTCTTGCGAAGTCTCATACCTTCTTCTAAATCTCCAATTATATTAACCTTAAGGTGATTTAACTTAACTCTGGACGAAGGTTCCTTAAGTGGTTAAGCTTCATTATCAGAAATAGACTCTTTATTGGAAGTAACTAACTCACTCGATGTGTGTGGGGATCATAAACTGAAGCATCCTTAGGTTCAGTTACCTTCTCTGAATCAAGATTCATGTGGTCCAACTCAGTACAATCTCTACCAATCTCCCCCTCACTACACGTATCATCTACCACCACATTAATAGATTCTATCACAACACGTGTACGATTATTATACACCCCAAAAACCCGACTATTTTTTAAGTATCCTAAAAATATTCCCTCATCACTTTTGGAATCAAAATTTCCCAAATGTTCTCTGTATCTAAGAATGTAGCACTTGCTGCCAAACACGTGAAAGTACTGACAGTAGGTCGTTTACCCTTCCAGATCTCATAAGGTGTCATGGAAGTTTTAGGCTTAAGATAAACATTGTTAACTATGTGACAAGCAGTATTAATGGCTTCACCCCCAAAATGCATAACTAGTCCCTTACCATGAAGTAGTGGAGTGATCGGTGAGGAGAACTCATGCTGGATTCCCTTCTCCAAGCAGAAGTTCTCAAGATTCGAGTTTTCAAACTCCTTTCCATGGTCACTACAAATTTTGGAAACATAATATCCTTTCTCATTTTTAAACCTCTTACACAATGAGATAATAAGACCGAACATCTCAGTTTTATCTCTCAACAATTCAATCCAAGTATATCAAGAAAAATTGTCAACCACAACCAGAATATATCATTTACCACCAAGACTTTCAGTCCTAGATGGTCTCATTAAACCCATGTGGAGTAGTTCAAGCGACTTGCTTGTCAAGATCTTAGAAGTTTGTTTATAAGGCACTCTAAGCTATTTACCTTGTTGACGCGAACCACAAACAGTGGTATCAATATTTTCTAGCTTAGGTAGACCATTGACTATTTCTTTCTTGGCAAGATTGGACAAACTGTTGTGGTTCGTATGATCCACCGTTGATGCCACAACTCAGTAATGTTGATAAAACTCTTGGCACTACTACAAACGTAGCTAGAATTTGGTAAAACTCCATAACAATTATCGGAGGTTCTTATACCTTTGAGAACAATGTTACCAGTCGAGTCATACACAATACACCTTTTTGGACAAAGCTAACCTCAAAATCAGTATCACAAATTTGATTGATGCTCAACAAATTGGACTTTAACCCTTTCACATAAAGTACATCTGAGATGGCAGGTAATCCAACAATTTTAACGACACCTTTTCCTTGAATTAGTGCAATAGGTCCATCTCCAAATGTTACTATACTGCCATTCCACTCATCTAGAGATGAGGACAAGCCTTTGTCACCACACATGTGTCTTAACATGCACCATCAAGACACCACTTGGAGCTATTTTGAGCTTTAAGACAAGACATGCAACACAACAATTTATTTGATCTTCAGACCGTTCACTCTCATCCTCCATTTTCCCTTCTCAATCTCACGATCAGATTCGATTGCAGAATCAAGGTGAAAGCCATATAATTGTGTTCATCTTTACCACTAGAAGTCTCAATATGAGAACTGAAATCTGACTCCTCATCATTCATGGTCACGACTAAAGCCTTACGACGTCCTTTACCCGAACTTTTTAGATTAGGACATCAACTCCTAATGTGGCCATTCCCCTTACACTCATGGCATTGGATAGACTAAGATTTCTCAATGGGAGTCCTAAAGCCATTTTTCTCATGTTTACCTCTCGAGAGTTTACTACCGACCTCACTGTTTTGCTCCTAAGGCTTTCTTCTATTCCTCATCACCTTCTGCAATTTTTTAACAAAATAAGAAATTTCTTTCTCCCTAAAAGTCTCAATATTAGTAGATTCGCTCTCCTCTTCTCAACTGTGTTCATGACGATGGATCTAACCTTTTTAGGTTGAGAGATAGTAAGTTCATAAGTTTGAAGTGATCCTACGAGTTCTTCAATCTTAACAATATCTAAGTCCTTATTTTCTTCAATCGCAGTAACTTTAGGTCTAAACTTCTCGGGCAGAGATCTAGGGACTTTTCTAACAATTTTGGACTAGGGGATCTTTTCACCTAGCTTAAAGCAAGAATTAACTATATCATTCAACTTTGCATAGAATTCATCAAACGAATCATCGTATTTCATTCTAATCTCTTAAAACTTAGTGGTCAACATCTGTAATTTAGAGTTTTAACAGTTTTGGTTCCCTCGATGTTCAAATTATATTTGTCTAAATTAATTTTAAACCACATTAAGATATCAACGGGTGTGACTATACCAGCAACAGTTGTTGTAGGCGGAGTCCACCCATTTTGAACGCTAATCCAAATACGTTCATCCAATACTTTAAGGAAAACTCGTATTCGAACTTTTTAATAAGCATAATTGCTTCATTCGAAGAACGGGGGCATGGGAAATGACTGACTCATCCAGAATAATATAATAAGGGTTAGGAATCAATTTAAGGCTCTGATACAAATTGAAAAATGCGAAGTTCGACCTTAACAACATCTAGAGCGGGGTAAATAGGTGTATAATGCAAAATTAAAATATTTTATGAATTAAATAGCAACAAGTCACTTTTTAATTCATTTATAAAATGATTAAACATGCAAGTCATTTTAGTCCTAAGTTTAAATACCGCAGTTTATATGATCAATCAATAAACAATAACGAAAGCAGTAAATCAAAACTATGATGATCACGGAGAAACCCAATTGAAAAAAACTCCGGGCACTTTGCCAGTCAATCCACTATAAACGATTTAAACAACTTACACCCGTACTATCTGATCTCCCAACTGAACTCCTTACATCTCTCTCTACATCACGTTCTCCCATGCACCATTCCTTAGCTGATGTTGTTAAAACTCTCCGTAGAATCTGCTACCCTGCAACATTCCTAGCCTTGTGGAATCGTCTATCTCTCGTGGATCAACGAAGAACACCTTGCTCTTCACAGACTGGAATTCCAGTCAACTTCCCTCGTTCTTCAAAACTCTGACCAGATGTACAGGAAAGGCAATTTAGTATTTGAATTATAAAAACGATGTTTTTCTTACCAAAATAATCAACGTTGGACGAAGGTTGAAGGATTAAAATATGGAGAAATCTCTCTGATCTTTTTCTCTCAATGTTCAACATTGTCAATTTTCGTATAGACGTGTTTTGGTATATATAGGTTGGTCAATGAACAAATGTACTGGGTAAAAAGCCTTTAAATAGCGAAATACAATTTTCTCGAATAACCACATCGTTCGAGCGAGGGCTCAGTAACGGTCGAGCGATAGCATGTCGCTCAAGCGATGGAGGGGCGACAGTCTAGCGAAAATATTTCTGCTTTTGTAGCTCAAGCCAAACTTTGGCGACAATCTAGCAAAAATTCGCGTCGTTTTTTCTACTTTTGCCATTCTCGAACCCTATACCTAATAACCCTAGTTTAAACTATTTGCACATTACTCCTTGAATTTTTATACACGATACAATTCGGTCCTTTATATTTACAGAATTGTCATTACAAAACATCTAAAACCTAACAGTCTCTACAATAGCAAATCTGAGTATGAAGAAATAAAATATCTTGGAGATTACAGGAATTACAACAGCGGGAATTAGTGGAATTTGCTATACTGGAAACAGACTGTAATCCATATTGTCTATAGTAGAGGTAACTGACTTGATCCCGGAGTTTTTACCCAGTTGGGTTTCTGCGTCATCATATCGGTGTTCACTATTTACTGTTTTCCATATTACAAACCGTGGTATTCAAATATAGGATAATTGAATTGTATGCTTAATCATCTAGAAACCATTAAAAAGTGACGTGTTGCTTTTAATAGATTAATGCTGCACATAAGGTCAAACTTAATTAGTAAACCGCGTGCTTTCAATTGGTATTAGAGACTAAATTCGAATCCTGACCTTAGATTTCTAGATGAGTAATTCATTATCAGTCCCACCTTATTTTGATGGTAGTAATTATGCGTATTGGAAAGTGAGGATGAGAGCTTTCTTAAAATCTATTGATGAGCGGATTTGGTTTTTGTGTTTGATTTTTGTTTTGTTTTGTGTGTGGCGCATCCATTTAAAAAAAAATGATGAAATGATGACTTTATTACAACATAATATATGACCCTCGTAAACTTGCATGTTGTGATCATGTATAAACATAATTGATGAGCTATAGCATATTTTTCATTACTTGCTTGGGTTGATATATACTTAAATCTGTTTGTTGTGATCAAGTATGGGTGTAATTGAGCAGTAACATAGTTTCCATCACTGGCTTAGGTTATTTATGGAGTACTTAGTATATGTGTCTTCATGTACCATCTACACTGCATACACTTTGCTGTTGTTAGTGGGATTTTACCATGTGTGTAAGATTTGGGATGGCAGTTATATGTTAGTAAGGTGACTTTGAATATGAATTGACATCATTTATTAGACCTAATCTCAAATTTATCCTCTGTTATAAAAGCTCAATATCTTATATTCTTTTTCGAAACCTATTTGACTTGAGCAATTAAGTTTGCGGGCTTTTTCATAACCTGGTGCATATGGTCAACTGACTTGGGTTAACCGGTCTAAAGCTCGTTCACTTAATGAAGAAGAGCCTGCACTTAAAATATGAAAAATAATTATGAGCTTAAAATATTGAAAAATTGTATGTGCTCAGAGTCAGTGGGAGAAAAGAAATATTTTATACAAAATGAGCATTAATGTATAGGTTCTATTGTGCTTTATGGTTCTAATTATTGGCAATGATGTTTAGCATGTTCTTTCTCACAAAATTAAGGTTTAGAGCCCTACTTACAAAAGATTAGTGACACTTTACACATATGAGTCACTTATACAATTTACTCCATGTTAACTTGAACTGAGAGTGTGGGAAGATTTACTATACATTGATTATATTTATGCATGCTAACGACTGTATTTTTGAGCGATTATATGTTAAAGTTTTTTTTATACATCCCTTCATCATTTGTGATAAAAAAGGGGTTAGAGAATATATAGAATTTAGAGAATATACATAGGGGAGCAAAATTATTGTGCATTTTGCATTTTATGTCTAAGGAGTCGTTGGGAAGAGATATAGAGATACAATTTGATACTGCATAAAAATGATGAGAGTTTGCAGTAAAGGGGAGTTTGCAGTAAGGGGGAGAATTTGATTGATTGCAGAATTTGATTTCATTTCATTGTAGTCCATACCATATCTACATGGCTGGTTGAGTTTTTGATGTTTTTGTAATGCTAATATTTTTTGTCGGTGTTTGGATTAATATTAGTGTTACGTTTCAATCTAACTAGTTTTTGGTATCATGTGTTTAATTGTTACATTTCATGTATCACGTACTTTTACACTTGGTATTTAAGTTGTGAATTTCATGAAATAGGTAGAGGTGGCAATGGGCTAAGTTGAGCCGGCTCCGCCCATGCCCACACGAGCTCAGCTCGTGCGAGCACGAGCCGAGCTTCGGCT
>CAIGRO010070110.1:0-10110 GCA_903798355.1 Fraxinus baroniana
AATATCAAATACTTCTCAA
Source organism: Fraxinus baroniana (assembly GCA_903798355.1). Taxonomy (NCBI): domain Eukaryota; kingdom Viridiplantae; phylum Streptophyta; class Magnoliopsida; order Lamiales; family Oleaceae; genus Fraxinus; species Fraxinus baroniana. Next base: position 20 of record CAIGRO010070110.1, read on the forward strand.
TGAGTCTTAGAATTGTAAATTTTAAAGCCCAATTATAGAAGCAATAAAACTAACGGAGAAAATAAAGTTTCCGTTAAAACAACAAATTTCGTTAAATTTTCTGTTAAAACAAGAATTTCTGTTTCATAGGCACTTTATATATATATAAGATATTATGTTGAAGATTATTATAACTTTCCAAGCTTGACTTCAAAGTTCATGGGTAACACATAATAGATTTCATGTTCTTAACTTATAACATAACTATTCTATTTCTTTTTATTATGTATTGATTCGAGACTATGAACCCATTAATTAGTGATAAATTATATAGATGATATATAATTTATTATTGCTTACTTCAAAATACATGATTCAAATTCTAAAATGAAGACAAATTCAAAGTGAGCTTTCATTTCACACTATTGACAAATTATTTTGAAAAAATGTATTCTGGAATAATAGATTGATGAAGAATATGTTGTTGAAAAAGAAGAAAAAATTATTGATGTGATGAAAAATATTATTTTGCCCCTGTTTGACGCACATTAAAATTCTCATTCTTCTACTCATTTTCAACCACATATTTTTCAATAAAATAATATTTTTCATCACATTAATAACTTTTCTTTCTTTTTTAAACACACATTCTCCATCAATCTATTATTCTAAAATATATTCTTCCAAAATAATATCTATCAAACATACTCTTTGTTGAAGAATGTGTGGTTGAAAATGAGTAGAAAAATGAGAATGAAAAAAATAATGTGTACCAAATAGGGGCTTATAATTGGAGATGCTTGTGCAAATACAATTTAAGACTATTTTGGTTATCCATCAATAGATTGGGGATCAATTGTGTGATTTTCCCTAATTATTTTGTAGGATTTCACCGACCAACTTCTTGGCAATTAAGATAAACTTCAAGGACCCAAATTGAAACAAATCCATCAGGTCAAATTTCTACATTCATTTCATTTTACTCACTTTCCCCATTTCTCTCTCATACTTCTTCCTACACAGATCCCTCTCAAAATCAAGAATTTTTCGATTTTTTTTTTCTTTTCAGATTCTTTCACTTTTTCTTTCTCTCTAATCCAACCATCCATATCCATTGCCATTCACATGTCCACCTCTACATATACACAATCACATTTATAAAAAAACTATTTCAATTTATTCTTTATATTTTTATAAATTTCTGCTCAATAAATTTTGTCGCACCATACAAAAACAAAAGCTGGATTTTCTATGTCCTTCCTCCATATAGTCCCAGATGTTAACCTTTTGTATCCCAATGTGTAGAATTTTCGTTTTCTCGAGTTTCTTTTAATTCTATGATTTAATGCGTTTCTTATTTTTTAAATCCATCACATCATCAATAAAAACGCAACTTCGAATTGCATTTCGAAATATTAATGTTTGGCATTAGGGATTTTTTATGGTAATTTACTTTCTGGTCATTTTGTATAATTTTCTATAATGGGTTTCAAATGGATCTGAAGGGTGTTCTTGAACTTCGAGATTTTGGCTGTTGATTTCAAGAACTGTTTGGTAATGTTGTTATTGAATGTGCATTGTAAAATAAGGAAAGATATAATTTTTTAGGGAAATTAATTATGGATCATGTGATTGGAGCCAAGTTTAAGCTTGGGAGAAAGATTGGTAGTGGATCTTTTGGAGAGCTTTACTTGGGTAATTATGATTTCCATTTATAAACTATAAATTGATTTTTTGAGGAGCTTTTTTTGGCTATGATGTTGTTTGAAACAATTGCACTTGAAATTAATTTCAGGAGTAAATACACAAACTGGGGAAGAAGTTGCGGTGAAGTTGGTTAGTATAAACATTATGTTCCAATTTTTTATTCTGTGAATTTAAGTTCCTATATGGAATAACTTTTTACTTATGCATTATGAGTCTTCTATTGATCATTTTGAATAATTGCACTATTTATTATGAAACTGAAAAAGAGTAGTCTTAAACCATAATGGGCGAAGATTATTGAATGATGAACTTGTAGTGGTCCATCTACCTTTAGCTATTCCGATTTAGTTGTTAATCAACACCTTTATGTTTTATTGTTTACCTGTTGGGAATTAGTATTTGTATTTACTAACCTAGTTCATTTGTCATGTTTTGGCTATTAACAAGACCTGTTACCAAAACTCTCTAGTGCAAGTACTGCTTCTCAGATATCTGTTTGTGCATTGATTTGTCCCAACTCCCAAGCTTAACTTTCTTGTGATTTTTCTCTTTAAATTCTTAGTATTTGTTTCTCTTGGAGAAATATAGTTCATTTTGTTTCCAGGAATCTGTTAAAACCAAGCACCCTCAACTTCGCTATGAATCAAAGTTGTATATGCTTCTTCAGGGAGGAAGTGAGTATTATACCTTCTGAACTCGATTGTTCCATTATTGGTTGTGTACTGAAGGCAAAGTAAATTTAACAATGCTTTTGTTTCTTGTATGAAGCTGGGATTCCCCACCTTAAATGGTTTGGAGTTGAAGGTGAATATAATGCCATGGTTATTGATCTTCTTGGGCCGAGTTTGGAAGATCTGTTTAACTATTGCAATAGGAAGTTCACGTTGAAAACAGTTCTAATGCTCGCTGATCAGTTGGTAAGTATGCCACCATCAAAGAAGTTTGTTTTCATTGCTGTTGCACCTGCTGTCTTACTTGTTGCCTTCGGTTCTATGTAGATTAATAGAGTTGAATACATGCACTCTAGAGGTTTTCTTCACCGTGATATAAAGCCCGATAACTTCTTAATGGGTTTGGGCCGCAAAGCAAATCAGGTAGATGCATATATGGGTTTACTGGGTGATACTATGTTTATGTCTGATTGTTTTGTTTTGATTGCACATTTGATCTTTTGTTTCTTGAGCATATCTCATTTTTCTTAAAAGTCTTTTCGTCACATCTGTTAAGACTCTTGGAAACATAATTGTTGCAGAACATGGTCATTCGTCTGTCATTTAAATGTCTCATTGTCTCTTGTACAACGTACATGGTAAGAAAAAGATAAAAATGATATATACTAGTACTGAGTACAATGTTTCATGGGTTCACTGAGTAAATGAAATAACCACTGATACATAATGTGGTACGTAAGAAAGATTGTATCTGTGATCTACTACTACTAGTTATGAAGTTGATTATTGTATGTATTTATGCATGAAGTTGTAAATTGTATGGTCTCTAATGGTGGTAAATTCTGAAGGTTAGAAGGAAATGAATGATATTAATTGCAAACTATGATAAAATTATGCTTGTTTGTAGAGAATCTGGAACTGAACTGAAGGATGTATTATTTGAGGTTTCATTTGCAGTTAGTCATTTCTAATCTTGATTACTAAAGTAAGAGATTATGCTGAGTATTTTTGTATAGGATTAATTGTAATACTGTTGGAAAGAGTCTTTTGTGTTTTAACCTCTGTAGAAGGAAAATGTAAAAAAATTCACATTTGTTTATCTTTTGTACTTTTTTTTCTCATTGAGGGTTAGGCTATTTGACTGTATATCTTACATTATTGCATAGCGCACAGAAATGATTTTTTTCTTCTCTGATCACTAGAGGTAAGCCTGGATTTCATGCATATTAATATTTGAAATTGGGGCATAATGAATACTTTTGTACTTTTTTTTTTGTCTGCTGTACTTCGCATCAGAACATAGGTCCAGAAATTAGCTTTGTAGATCATCCTTATCGAGTCTTTATGTTAGTCATGATAGCAATAATTTATTCTTATTATTCCTTAGTTCCATTAGGGTTCTCATTTCATCTTTTGTTGATTAATCATTTGGTTATGTTATCACCATTGTTAGCAGCACGTCTCTCTGTTTAAAGGTGATTGATAAATCTAGTCAAAGGAACTTTTAGTTCAGAACCAGAATAATTGACTGAACTGGATGTAAATTTGCAATTTCTTTCAATACCTTTCTTTATAATTTTCCTTTTAATATTCTACTTGCCTTCTACCTGCTGTAATTCAACCTTATCATTTTTTGTATTTAATAGGTTTACATCATTGACTATGGACTAGCAAAAAAGTACAGAGATCTTCAAACTCATAAGCATATACCATACAGGTATCAATTTGAAAATCTACATTTTTTGACAATTCATAATACTTCACTCACCCTTCCGACTATTTTAAATTTTGAATTGTATTTGCATTTCAAATTTGAGGACTACCTGTTCTGTATTGCTATCATCACCTAGAGTTTTAAATTAATTGCAACTAGAGTTTTATTTGGATATAAACAATACTATTAAAATTTTTAATACATGTAAATCGTGTTAATAGCTGACAACTATAGTTTTATTATTAACAATAGATAATATTATTAAAACTGTTAATATATGTAAAATTGTGTTAATAATTGACAACTATAATTATATTATTGAAAATAGATAATAGTATTGAAGCTTTTAATATATTTATATTTTAAAAGCTATATCTGAATCCTTGCTTCTTAGGTTAGTGGGTTTCACAAGAAAATGGAGACTTGTTTGAACTGTTGCAGTTGCATTCTATGCACCTGAATATATAGAAGTTTTCCATTCTCAAACATGGAGTTTTTCAACCTTGTTATTAATCTTTAATGCTTCATTGACCTTTCCCTTATTTCCAGAGAAAACAAAAATCTCACAGGAACAGCTCGTTATGCAAGTGTCAACACCCATCTTGGAGTTGGTGAGTGAACATTAAGATTGCAATCATTTACAAAATATGGCCATCTTTCTTCGTGATTATCGCGTAATGAACAAAAGAAAAGAAAAAACAAGTATAATTTGAAGATGAGCATAATTTCTGACCCTTGCAATGCTTCTATTTATTTATTTATTTTTTCTTTCAGAGCAAAGCAGAAGGGATGATCTGGAATCTCTTGGATACGTCCTTATGTACTTTCTTAGGGGAAGGTTGAGGATAAGAGCTTTAATTCTGATTTCCCTATTTTCTTTGTACTCCCTGCTGCATGATTTACCAATTGCGTTTGTTTTTCTGTTCTAGTCTTCCATGGCAGGGCTTGAGAGCTGGCACTAAGAAGCAAAAATATGACAAAATTAGTGAGAAGAAAATGCTTACACCCATTGAAGTACTCTAACTTCCTCTCTGCCAAACACACTTGTTATGTATTAGATTCTGTCATAAAATGGATTTTCAATATGTCTAGTTCTTGTGTGTTACTCTTCTTTTTATTGATACTCACGAATATAATATAGTTTATCATAGAACATTGTTTTGTTTTTATTGATAGTTGCTCTGCAAATCATATCCATCGGAGTTCATATCATATTTCCATTACTGCCGATCGTTGCAATTTGATGATAAGCCTGACTATTCATACTTGAAGAGGCTTTTCCGAGACCTATTTATTCGAGAAGGTAAATAAATTTAGATTTTTACAATTATCATTTATATTATCCTTTCGTTTTACTCTTTCTTGTTAACGATTATGATAAATGTTGTAGGTTATCAGTTTGACTATGTGTTTGACTGGACTATGTTGAAGTATCCGCAGATTGGTGGCTCCAGTTCTAGATCACGAGTTAGTGTTCTCTTGATTTTTGGCGTATTAACCTTGCTTTATTTCGAGATAAGATGCATGTCTCATTGTATATTTTGTCTTTAACAGGAAACGATGGGGAAATTACCTTTAAACCCTGGACCATCAGTAGAAAGAGTCGAGAAGACTCCAGGTCTGCTTCTTCTTACATTTACTTCATTGTGTTCTGTCCTTCAAATCGACATTCAATGTGATTGTCTATATCATGTTCATTAATTCAAAGATTTCGAAGTCTTGTGCTGCATAGACGCATAATTGAATCTAAGGAAAATTGCTTAACCTTTAGCAGTTGGTGCAGAATTATCCTCACCCTAAGAATTGTAGCAAAATAGGTGCTATCGTTATCCTGACAGACGAAAAAAGTCTATAATTCTGTTATGTTGACATGTGAAAGTGACTCGTGTCATTATTGTAAGAGCAAAGTGGACAGAACAGAAATAATTTTAACAAAAAATAAATAAAGGATGACATAAAAAGAAATGAAAAGATAAAAAATGGAAAAAAACTGCCCCACAACCCCACCCCACCCCAATTTGATAACCACCAGCTAAATCAAACAGCGGCAGTGGCAACCACTGCCTCCGCTGCGGTCTTCATCATTCTGTGTTTGTCTCCCTTTGTATATACACATACACCACCAATGCCAAAACAACCACAACCAATGTTGAAACCGCCACACACCAGCCATACAACTGCACTGGTTTCACAACAATCGAAAAGAAATATTCCACCATCAAATTCAACACCACAAGAAAACCCACCCAAAGCAAATCAAGGACCCACGACACTGAAGACCATTATATTGGGTGGCATTTGTTAGATTGAGAAAACAATGAAATTACTTTATAGTTGTGACATAATGCAGTACAGTTGACAAGCCATTAAATGGTTGCGTATTTTGACATCTAGTGAAGCAAGAAGTTCGAGACAGATTCTCGGGTGCAGTGCAGGCATTTGCTAGAAGGAATGGTTCTACTACAGGCATGCATGGGGATCACTTGAGGTACAGATCTACCGAGGATGCACCGTCATCAAAAGATGTGGTCGGTACTAACCTTTAAAGTTTGCATTTGTTTATAATCTACTTACTTCTGCTGCTACTTGGGGTTAAAAGCACTAGTGGTCACGGAACTTAGAATTTGTTAAAATTTGGTCATTTCGTCCAAAAATAATGAATATTAGTTGTGATGGTCATCCGTCCAGTGGCCAACGGCCCTTGCATCATTGTCCAATGCATTAAAATGCATCGCAACTCCATATGACAATGAATTGGGATCATGATAATCACTAATGCATTAGATAATGAACCAAGTGGCCTACCACCACCTACACCGGTGTTGATCATTACTAATGATGCATAGCATTACTCATCTTTTCATTTCTGTTGTTTTACTAATGGAAATGCTTGTGTGACAGTCTAGTAGACTGCGGTGTCACTTTTTTTATGTAGTCAAACTAATGGAAATTGAAGAAATGACTAAGTGTAACAAATTTTAAGTTCCGCAATCAATTTGAAACTAAACTTGAAATCTCGATCAATGTTTAGTGACCATTAGTGCACTTAAATCGTTACTTGTTTGTCCTTGAATCTTAATTTCACAATTGATTATTGATCTTCTAGCTCTTTGCGTCTGAACGAGGACAAGTGTCTCGACCTGGTAGTAGTTCAAGGAGGCCAGTATTGTCTAGCAGCAGGCCTAGCTCCTCTGGGGAACCCAGTGAAAATCGTCATAGGCGACTGGGCTCTGGCAGTGGTCGTCTATCCACCACCCAAAGGTTACAACCTGGAATTGAGTCCAAAACATCTTCTTTCACTCGCGCTTCAGCTTCAAGAAGTGCCCGTGATGATACTCTCCGAAGCTTCGAGTTGCTAACAATTGGCACAGGAAAAAGGAAGTGATGTAATGCCAAAATTTCAAGTTTTCAGCTACCCTCTTCCAATTTCTTAGATTTTTTTTTTTCTTTCTCGTCAATTCTTGTTGTATCAAGGATATTAATTTGGGAACATACGGTCATGTCTGTGAAATATAATTATGTTCAATATGTTCCTTTTTTCTGCTTGTTAATGTGCAAAACATAGAGACCTTTTACAGGGAAGATGTGTACTGGTTCATTTGCAGTTGAAAATTTTGCATTAAAATCAGATTTATAAAAGTTGATGAAATGTATGGTTGAAAAGTTGTTGGGGTCATGAAAATTTGTTAAAGATTTTAGCATGATTAAAATTTACACCAAAGGGCGGCTTAATGAAATTGTGAAATGGAATGTAAATGTGGACAGGTAAGTTAATGAGAGGGTATTGTTTTGGAGGAAGGGGTGTAATCATTTTTTTTTATTTGCTTCACCATATTCAATTGTACTTAAGTTCTTAATCTTTATTCATTTTAAAATATAAACTTTTATTTTCAACCCTCCATTAATTAGTTCATCTCCTCCTTGATATTGATTTTTGTCAAATTATTCAATTTGTGTGCTTTGAAATGAGGAAGAAATATTCTCACTTGTATTTATTGTTTTGTCGAAGATATTATAGGCAAGTAAATCGTTTTACGCAATAGATCTTTTGGGCCGAAATAGTTATCAGAGAATATGTTATAATTAGTAAATGATCAATAAGAGTGCGAGTTGGAGACTTAAGTGTTGTAAAAAGCAAATATTAAGCACTACAGATACAATTTATAAAATGTGATGTAACAAATAAAAAGTTTAGTGTGACTATTTAGGAATATTAATTTGTAACTAATATCTTCAACATCAAAATAATGTATCTTCCCAATATTTCATAATGCGTGTAGGATTCACATGCTATAATGTTACATTTATGATTTACTAAGTACCCTTAGTTGGCATATTCAGGGTGTGTTTGGAATATATTTTAATCCAATTAAAATATAACAGTTATTGGTCTCACTCATCTAATAAAAGTCAACAATAACGACTAATTTTCAATTTTAATCAGATTTTAATCTTTAANGCATATTCAGGGTGTGTTTGGAATATATTTTAATCCAATTAAAATATAACAGTTATTGGTCTCACTCATCTAATAAAAGTCAACAATAACGACTAATTTTCAATTTTAATCAGATTTTAATCTTTAACCGAACACGCCCTCAGACATGCCAGAAGGTTTTTTTTTCGGAGAAATTGCCAATGAGTTATGATCACGATGCAACACCATTTGGACGTGAAATTTGTGTCGATAAATATTTGCTGCAAAATATTAGTGGCTTCAAGCAAAAGGAAAATAAAGGGTGTGAAGATGCTTTAGTCCAAGAGTCTTAATCATTAATTCTCACTCCCTTTTCCTTTGCCAAAGAATATATAGATGCAAGAATTCAAAGCCATTAATCTTTCCATGGAGCTTCTCTTTAAGCATTATTCTTTTTTCTTTTGTGTATTCAAGCCACTTCAACAAAAGTCGCCCTATAACATCATATCTATTAAGGATCGCGATCAAGATCGATAGATAAAATAGAATCCAGAGATAAAGCTTGAGTTGTTGTAATCACAACTTTGTAATTGTAATATTATCATTTCATTTGTACCAATAACAACTTCTTAAGAAAGTCATATTAAAAATGTCAATTTTCTTGTAGTGAACATGCATTCCAAGTCATAACAAATTTTCCTGCATGATAAGAAATAATTAAAAAAAAATGATATATTTGTAAATTTTTGTTTTAAGTTTTTTCAAAAGCAATGATATATTCTGGGTTTTGTTTTAGCTAATCATATCAGCATTTTAGATTTGCAAATTTTAATAATTATTTCTGCGGCATATTTGACAAAACTTCAACAATTTTTTTACATTATCTTTTGGAAATCAGTGCTGAAGAATGTCTGAATGATAAACTCAGATCAGATTAGAGATAGATATTCATATTCCTAAAGATGATAACCTTTTATATTACACTTCCTTAGACCGTGAACTTATTACTACTAGTTTGAGTCTTGGTGATATATACCAAATATTAAATTTAATAGAGGTCAAACTAAAGCAAAAGTTCAGTTAAAATTCCTATTGCTTTAATGGATGGCTCATGAAAGGGAAAATAGAATATTCTCACAATTTGATTATATTATTAATAAGATAAGCTGGCCATACTGTAAAGTTGGGGTGGAACCGTGGAAGAGGATCTATTTTATTCCATCTAAATTAGGAAAATGCTATTTGTCCACCGGGGTGTCCGAGAATCTATTTTATTCATCTATGTGCAGAGGCGGACACATGGGGGGTCCTAGGGGGGCACGTGGCCCCCCCCCAAATTTTGATTTTTTTTTTTTTTGGGTTTTTGGTATCGATTGAAATCTAAATTTTAATCTAAATCAAAGTTAACAATTTTAATAATATAAATCAATGCTAATTTTAATAATTCTCCGACGATTGTACGCTAATCGAATCTACAAATTGTTTATGTCATCTCAAAACTTATTTCGAGAACTACATTATGGGCATATCGAATGGTCCAAATGGATATCGAAAATAGTTAAACGTGAGTCTTAAAAAAAAACGTTTAACTCGCATTTTTTCG
>CAIGRO010070122.1:2370-20292 GCA_903798355.1 Fraxinus baroniana
CCCATGTATGTGAGTAGTCTGTACAGGCCTGGTAAAATGGCCCTGTACAGCAAGTTCGGTTCATAGGGGTGCTGCGTGGTGCCTGTACAGTTTCTGTCAGTTTTTTTTTCCTACACATGCAGAATAATTCATACAATTAAAGGTAAAGTTACTTGATTCATTTGATTAAACTTGTAATTTAATTTCAATTGTCACCTAAATTATTGTTAATTATCAATGAGACAATGACGTTAAATAATTACTTGTGTGTATATTTCAAGAATTAAGCTATATGTACATTGAAAAATGCTAGACAGGCACCTCTCCTATAAGAGGGCACACGTGTCCATTATGAACACCGCTATGTATATCATAATGTACACATAGCACAACCCATGTGCATTATCCTCTACAATGTGGTTGTCATCCTACTATACTATGCACAAGAAATTTGTGTAGTGATGCATGTGAAAATTAATGTAAAAGAGAACGCAAGTACATCATGATTTATCCTTATCCAGCCATAGGCCAGACCAGTTTGCTGAGGTTGGGCATGTAGGCTCTTATTTGGGTCTACATTTTACGAAAAAACTTGGCTTTAAAATTAAATTTTAGCAAAAGTTGATAAAATATAAAGTTAAGATTTTTTAGTCACACAAAATATGTAATTAAAATTAATTATTAATTTTGACTTAAATTAAAATCGAATTTAATAACGATTACATGACCGACATATACGCTCATCTTGCCACAATTCAACTGTTGATTTTATTCATTCGGTAAAGCACCTGTTTAATTTAGCTAATATCATATTTATAAATAAATTTTGATACATGACCTGCAACATGATACATGATACTAATGCAATTATAAAGAATACCTAGATAATGTGTAACTATTTCAAACACGTGGTGTCAAGGTGCATAATGAGGGGAAGAAAAACCACAAATTGCAATATAAGGCAAGAGGAGAAGAATGAAAAACCTTGGACGCATCCGGACGGGCTGTTTTTATTTGACAACAGATATCTATCTCATGCTCAGAGCTGGGCATTATAATTTAGTCTACAATGTAATGCCCCAGAGCTCAATTATTTGAAAAATTAAGTTACCCCTGTTCTTTTGACAAAAGCCAAAAATTTAAACTCGGGATGATCCGTCATCAAAACTGGGAAAACGAGGAAAGGCAGAAAATGAATGAATTTTAAAGCAACATCGATTCTGGATTCTCAATATATCCCTTAAATGCCTTCAGCCATTCTGCACCAATTGCACCTAAACAATCAGTAACAAAAGTCAGAACCCTCAGTGAGAAACTAAGTAAGCCAGTTCAGTGATAGAACCCCAAATTACTAATTTGTTCAAAGGTGAATTATGAAAGGGTATTGCGAGGATTAATACAATAACTTGTATAGGCTGTTGCCTATAAACAGTTGGGCAATGTTTCATTTGGGGAAAGCAAACTAGCGAGTGAAAACCGTGTTGTGGAGAGTGCAGACCTCTCGAAAGGCTGGTTGTATTTTCTTTATTTCTCTAATTCATCTTGCAATCAATACATTTCTATAATTTCTACAATTATTCATCTATTTCATTGAATACTCAATGGTTCCTATCAAATTGGTATCAGAGCATCGATCTTATGGTAATGGCAACAAATTTCAATAAAGAATTGCAGGAGAGTTGGGGTTCTATATTTGATCAGCTGGACCAGATGATAAGGCAACTAGAAGAGGGAGACAGAGAAGTGGAGTTAGGATTGGATTCACAAGGTCAACTGGAAACATCAATATTCTATGGTGAAAATCTAGATCAGCAGTTGTTTAGGGCGGAGCAATGTCCAGCCACGAACCGTAGGTTGTCAGAGAGGGGAAAGGTAGAAGTTGCAGTTGCGTGCTTTGATGGAGAGGCATGGGCATGGTTTCAATGGATAGAAGATCACCGTCCAATACAAACCTGGGAAGAATTGAAGACCTTAGTATCGGCTCGGTTTGGTGGGAATGATGTCTTCATTGGGGAAGAAATTCCAGCGAGGAAGCGTTGGGATGTGGAAAACGTGGAGAGAGCAGTTGAAGAACAACATTGGTTTCAATTGGAGGGGTACCCGGCGCCATCACCATCGCTGGATGGAGGCGGAGAGATCTGAGTATGCGGTGGAAGGCATGTCGCTGAATTTGGAGAAGAAGAAAGAAGTGAAATTACTGGATTTTATGGGGTAGGGCTTTGACAGGAAGGTGGCCCAACAAATGGAATCCAAATTTTTTAACAATCAAGCGCAAGGAAGAATGGACCTAAACAAAGTAAAGGTAAAGGGGCCGACAACTAATTACAATTCTAGAACCTATTACATTCCGATTTCGAGCCCGAGTTATGCCCATATAATACAATTAGAAAACTGAGCAGAGCTACGAGCCAGAGAAATAATCGAACTAGGATGGGTCCGAGGCGGCAAAGGTGCAGAAAACAGTGAGGAGGTTGGCGATAAGTTGAGATTTATAATTAATCTGGTGTTTGGAATGGTGCAAAAGACAAAATTAATACAGATTGTACAAAAAGAAGAGATCGTGATGCTCATCAATTGTGGTACTATCCACCGTTGTATTCCGTTTGGCCGGGTTCATTTTTTGGAAAGCTCGCAGAGGGGGCGACCGGTTATGGAATTTTCATGGATAATATACTACTCGTAGTTAATCGATCTGCCAACTTCTTTGGGTTGAGATATCCCTTTTCTACTCTAGTCGTTATGGCCTTGGCACAGGAAATAGTTCAATTGTACAGAATTTTAGAAATTGACCATGTTTTTCACCTCGAGGACAATGTGAATTTCAAGGGAAGGGTATCGATAGAACCCCAAATTACTAATTTGTTCAAAGGTCAATTATGCAAGGGTATTGCGGGGATTAATACAATAACTTGTATAGGTTGTTGCCTATAAATAGGTGGGCAATGTTTCATTTGGGGAAAGCAAAATAGTAAGTGAAAACCGTGTTGTGGATAGTGCAGCCCTCTCGAAAGGCTGGTTGTATTCTTTATTTCTCTAATTCATCTTGCAATCAATACATTTCTATAATTTCTACATTTCTATAATTTCCACAATTATTCATCAATTTCATTGAATACTCGGTGCTTCCTATCATTCAGATCGCATTTATGGAGAAATGGTATTCTTATTTATCTCAATGATCCTTCGAGGCAGAACAAAGGATTTGAGCATTACTAAATGTGCGACTATATTTTGTCAACATATGGGGTTATAGAAATGTATTCATTTGTCAAAATAGAGGATTTCGATGGACTGTGAGGAGTAAAGGAATTTAGACCAAAATACCCAATGAAAGTAGATCGGTTAATAGATATTATGACCAGAAATGACAAGACTAAGAGTCCCATTCTAAAAAATCAAAACACGGAACTTACCATCAATAACCCGATGATCACAGCTCAACGTTACGGACATGAAAGAAGCAAACTTGTATTGGTCAGGACCACCACCAGGTATAACCCTCTTCTCAGCTGCTCATAGAGGTTCTAAGTAGTGAGAAGGATAGTATCCACATAAAAACAAATAACTGTGTCATCAAGAAACAAAAAGCATATCTTACCGGAGCCAACTGCAAGAATGCCCGATTGGGGAGGATTAATAATGGCACAGAATTGCTTGATTCCAAAAGGCCCTCCCAAATTTGACACCGTGAATGTGCCCCCCTGCAAAGAGGATATGTTAGTCAGAATTCATCATGTCTCAAGGAACTATCAATCTAGAGGCTGTTCCGAGTTTCACCTCATAATCTTCTGGTTTCAAGCTGTTTTCTTTTGCTTTCTGGGCTAAATGCTTGACTTCCTCTGAAATTTTCGATAAACCTTTCTTATCAGCGTCCTGCGATTTGGTTGCAAAATTTTACATACGACTTACGGAGCCTAAAAGCCAACTACAAGCATTAGACTCTATGAAAGAACATACATTTGAGACGACAACATACCCTAATTATAGGCACATACAGCCCATTATCTGTCTGCACCGCAACATTGATATTCACATTGTGATACCTGTGTCGGACAAGGTAAAGTATTACAATAAATGGCCCACACTGGTTTGCTATGACTTGCATTATTGAGTACACTTACTGGCGAATGTAGTCATTGGTCCATGAACTATTACACTGAGGAACCTTTCGAAGAGCCAAAGCAGCAGCCTGCAGTCAAATAGCTGCTTAGTTAATTGTTTGAGACAATCAGTCAATTTACTCCCTCCACACCCCTCTCTCCTTTTCGAATAATATAAATAAAGAAAAAGAAATTGAGATTGCACTAAAGTTCATGATACCTTAATTACAAGATCATTAATGGATATCCTCTTCCCACTTGAACCTTCCTGCAATGCATTTAGCTGGCTGCGCAATCTGCAGAACAAGTGGAATGTAAGAAACAAAATGAAATTCATTGCAGCAAAATATCAGTGGAGGACATCAACACTCACTCCATAAGCTTGTCTACACATGTATCTACAGTTAAGTAATAGTGGGGAATGGTTTGTTTTGATAGCAACAACCTTGATGCTGTCACCTGTCAAGATGGCAAGGAAATTAGCTGCAATAAACAACTCGGCCATGAATGACAATTAAAAGTGCTAAAAACATAGATCTGAAGGTTAATTGCATTTTTGCAACTTAAGATTTGCACAAGAGAGCTACAAGCACTCCAAATATTTCCCATTTTAAGAACATTACAAATGTTTTGAAAATGAACGTATGACTTCCCTGACACGAGTTGGTTGACCCTGTCTGGGCATGGCCAGGAATTGTATAACTTACACAAGCATAATTTTTGTCAAACCTTAGATCAAAATTTCATAAAAGCAGAAATACATAGGTCCTGAGATGAGAAGGGTGAAGCCAAACCTTTCTAATTTGTGTGTGTGGAATGTCAGTGTAATCCAGAGTAGCAGTAGCTGTGGCGGCAGCCTTGGGAGCTTGAGAAACTTCCTTACCACGAGAAGCTACAGTACAGAGACGGTAAAATGGGTTACTGAATTGTTTTCACAATCAAGTCGATTATTATTTAGTAGAAAATATGGCAAACGATCAATATACGCTTTATTGCACCAAAGTACAAAAATCCAGACAGCACCAAGAATCAGCCAATTAATGCATAAACTACATGTAAACAGGGATGAAGAAAAATACCAAGATAACCTTCAACATCTGCCTTCACAATTCGTCCATCAGGACCAGTTCCTTCGATGTTTGAAAGGGATACCTATTTTCATGATAAACAAACTCTTATTCTCCAAGGAAATATTTTTGATAAGATTATTGAATCAAGTATGTATAATGTACATTGTGATCTTCAGCTAGTTTCCTGGCGAGAGGACTGGCAAAAATGCGATTTCCTGCCGGAGGTGCACTAGGAGTGGAAATTTTTGGTTCTGGTGAAGTAGCAGGTGCTTCTGCAATCTCTTCTTTTGGTGGACTTGAAGCAGGGGATGTTTCAGGCGCAGGTGCAGAATCTGATGTTGAAGGCTGATAGTCTTTAAATTTTGCAACATTCTCCTCTTCTTCAACGGTTATGGCAATTATCTAGAGGCAAAAGTTACAAAACTTAATAATTATGAATTTTATGATATGAAAATCTATAACCTTGAAGAAATCAAAAGAAACCATTTTTAATTGTATATTCTTTTCACAGTTATCTGAAATCTTGTTTCATTGCCCGATTCAAGGAATGGTTTCAGGGTTGTGTCATGTTCTCTGTCGCGAAACGGGATCGCTTGCCAGATAGGTCAGATTGGAGCAAGAAAACTATATATTTTCCTTTTTTTTGAATTCTGATGGGAATTCATTCCCAATGGCTTAGTTGGTCTGGTTTCATTTTCAGCTACTCAGTATAGTTCCATTCCCAGGGGTGGGAAACTATTCGATACCTATTTGGTTCAGTTACTAGTACACGTAACCAGAAGTCGCATGAAAAAGAAAGAAACTGAGGCTTCCATTTCTGACAACTTGGAAAGAACCAAATTTATTGTATTTGGTTTGGATCATATATTTCAGAAACAAAAATGCAATTGGATTGAGATTATACTGAGAACTAAACCTGCCAAAAGATGAATGATCTCCTATGTCAGATGAACCAAATAAAATGACGTCAAGTAACATTCCATACAAATTATCTAGTTGAAGAAAGGACCCTGATCAGTGCAGTCTGAGAAATAACATAGTTTTAAGTTTAACGATTTAGTGAAGAATAGATTATTTGATTGTGCAAATAATTGAACAAAAAATGACAGAGATTTTGCGTGAAGGCACGGGTAAGGGAAATAAATTAAAACCTTACTCATCTGTTCAGTGTTCTTCAAAATATTAATGTATAAATTCTGAAAAAACATTCAAGGGGCAGCTTGAACCAGAGGCTCCTTTATACAAATGAGATCAATACCTCGCCAACTTTAATTCCACTAGATCCATCCCCTCGTAAAATCTTAGCTAGATATCCTTCTTCCATGCATTCCATTTCCACTGTTGCCTTATCCTGTAGGTATAGAAGGGATATTAAAATATCAGGTTTACAAGATAACATGGAGAACCATATTTATATAAGAACAGACAACAGAAAAGATCAAACAAACATACCGTTTCAACTTCACAAAGTACTTCACCAGGAGCAATTTTGTCACCCTCTTTCTTCAACCACCTAGCAATATTTCCCTGCATGTCGCAAAAGAATGAATCACAACTGTCACGACAACAGAAGATGCAGTATGAGTAGGTGCTTTCAAGAAATTCAGAAAGATACATGCCTCCGTCATTGTAGGAGACAGAGAAGGCATCCCAATCTCTTGGTGTGCAGGTAGACCTAAGAGACAGTAATATGTTTAGTATAGATGGACATGCATCAGACAAGAACCAGTGAGAATGAGAGAATGCCCACAAAGGATCTAGCATGTAACATCCCGAAAATTATTTACTTTTTACTGTAGAGCTTAAGTTTTGTTAATTTGATTTTGATCATTAGCAAATTAATTAGTCCGTGTCTAGCCTTGTCACCACATTAAAGTCCATAAATTAAAATGATTATACAATCTGTGTATTCCTTAAAAAAAAAAAACGAAGATTTTTCCTTAATTGTGATTTTAAATTGTTTTTTGTAAGTATTATGAGGGCCATATAATTAAGTATAGTAGACGTTGATAAAAATATATGAATATGCGTCTCATTGTATAGATCGTGTTAAATTACGTAAATTGGGCCCAAGAAAAATTTATTTTGAACGAAATATGCCAAGTATTGTGGTTGAAATAAAACTGAAAGTTATCATTTAATATTATATATTTTCATAATTCCTTTGCATTAATTGGTTAAAATGGGTGTGGAGGTTTGACGTGTTGTTAAAGCAACTAACCTTATCATTTTATTTGATATTTGCTAGTGGCACATTACGTGTGTGTAAGTTATGTGAATATGAGATGGTTTCCAACTTTGCCATTTTCATTACCCACTCCTCAACCATATCCATATTTACCTTATATAGACACTAATAAACATACGGTCATTTGATACACACAATTTATAAACCAAAATAAATTCTTCTTTCAAGTTTCTTAGCATTTTCAGATTCTCATTCAAGGGAAGATACATAAGGTACATCGGTTAAAATTCTTATTCTCCATGTTATATATTATGATTTCATTTAATGTCTTAAAACCTTCGGGTCGATTTTACATTAAATCCTTCAGGATATGCTGTCAGGTCCAATTATTTTAAATCCTTTCGGATGTGGGAATTCTAAAGAAAATTTCCTCCAGCTATCTGTTATCGTGATCATTTGCTCTAAATCTAAGAATGTCGGGTATGAGATATTTTATTTATATTTATATTATGTTGAATACAAATTTTGCATGTATCTTACTAAGTGTTTAAAATACTTACCATTACAAAATTTTAAATTAGAACAGGTCGTGCTAGACGTGCGAAAGATTGGACGAGTGGATGCTTATGGGTTGCCAAGTACAAATATATTTTAAGCACGTTCATGACTAGACTTACATTTAACTTATTAAGTTCAGTATTTGCACATTACTTAATAGTTTTGACATCCGTGTTTATGTGTATTTCGTTTAAATTGATGTTGAATGATTTTAATTAAATTTAAATGTTGTTTGATCCTTTAAATTAGTTGAGTCAAATTATAAATTTTGGTGTATATATAAGTTATCTAAAATTTTACATAGGGAATAGAAAATAGTTTATATTACTAACTGAAATATGGAATATGCATATTAAATAGTTTCCAAATATGTAAAACGTAGCTAGAAACACAGTTTAGACTTGTGTGCTTTAATAATAATAATAATAATTTGATGCTGACTAATGGAGCAAATAACAGTATCAGGGGAAATTGTAAGGCTAAACTAACCTGAAGCTGTTGAAAAACTTATCCTTGAATTACCCCTTGGACTGGAATCAGCAACACGTGTATAAGGTTATGTTTAAACAAGGCAATTGTAAAATTGATATGTTTACAAAAGACAAATGATCTCAGCATGAAAAAAAAAATACCATGGGAGCCTTCTGTTGAACTTCATGCCAGAAACTGTTGTGTGCATTTCTGTTCTCAGAGCATTTCCCTGTTGTGTTCCTACAGCAGATATCTGCATAACACAATTTGTGAATAATATGTACACGCCTTTATATCATGAAAAGCACTCAAATGGACAGTATTCCAGCACATGGAATGGGAAGAAAAATTTTCAATGGATCTAATCACAAGATTGGGATTTACCGCTCTGTAACTACGGTTAAAAAGGCTTCCACTAGAGAACTTGGAAACCCCATGGTTTCCTCCAGGTCCAAGACCATGTTGGCCAACATCATTGGAAACCCAGTGTGCTAAAATTGCCCGATCACTTTGTAGAATCTTATGAGTGTGTCTGAGCTGTAAAATTTGAAATATATGCTAATGTTAACGAAAACACATTGATAAAACAAAATACACATTGTCTATCATGAAGAACTAGAAAGAGAAAATGTGGAGTTTTCACTTGACTCTGACATTTAGTACAGCAAAGAAAATGTAAGGAGCTGTTTTTCATCTGCCGATAAATAAACTTAATGAAAAAGTAAAACAGAAGATCGGAGCTGGACAAGGAAATAAATTTGCTAGCCTATAGAACCTAAATAAAGTCCATAATATTTTAGCTTGGAAGATTGACCAAAAAGTTCAACTACTGTTAACGCAGTTATACACATCAAAACTGTTACCGAGTTCATTAACACAATCAACTTTGAGATCACTATCTTAACACAAATGCATAGATGCAATTTAGACCACATGCAAACCCCAGGGGCAATATTAACCACGCAATCAACCACTTGCCCATGAAACAAGAAAAAGAATCTCGACAACGGAAATGCAGCAACAAAATTTGAGATGCTATCAGCTGTTTTTTCTATAATTTTTGAATTCATCACGAGTTCGTCATATTAAGGTCCTATTAGTTCAATTAGCTCGAAAAGCAAAGGCCATTCTCCCATGAAGCACAGCCTAACACAATCCATAAAGGCAAAAGCATGTACTCATACACTTAAGGGTTAGCCGGTCAATTCTATAGGACTTCATCGTGCAACTGCAATCACACCTAAGCGTCCATTTCTGGAAAATTAATATGGTCGATGAATTCAATATGAAACCACCCGCCTATACAAAATTATATTTTGTGAAACTGCATCAACAGAAAGAAATAAAGCTCATGTTAAACAACCCAACAGAAAGATCCAATACCCACTTTCCCAGAAAACATATAAAAGAACCTGCATCAGATTTCATATTGAGCACCTAATTTTTTGTCATCTCGTTCAAAATGCATCTAAACATTTAGAAATACGAACTCTGCATTCTTGAATCCATTTAAGCAAAAATTCAACTAAAATCCCGAACCCGTCATGCAAAATCACCCAATAAACAAAAACAAATGTTTAGTATTACCTTTCTAGAGTGATGAAAAATCCGAGAAGCGAATGTCATGTTGATGGCAGATTCAGATGCCCCTCTCCTCAGAATGCTAATGAAGAATCGATTGATCAAGGCACGTGTATTCGATATGTTTATAATGTAATTGGGGTTTTGGTGTGCTGTTCTGCGAAAGGGCTAAATTAAAAAAGTCAGCAAAGTACAAAAGAGATTCTTCCAGTCCTCCGTTTATAAATAGTCATGGTAGGGATTAGGCCTAGGGTGGGCAAAATTCAAAACAACCCACCTAAATCGCCCAATTCGACTAATTTGGATTAGTTTTTTGTGATTTTTCAGCTGGATTCGAGTTTTGGATTAAGAAGCGGGTCGGATTGGATCGGTTCATGAGTTGACTCCTGAAAATCGAGTTAACACAACCCAACCCGATCCACTTAGTTAAAAAAAAAGCGTAAGAACACAACTCAACAGAACAAAAAACGCAACCCCAACCCACGTACACCAAACGCAACCCTAACTTTATTCTTCCAACCAAATTCCAACTCTCTCTCTCTCTCTCTCTCTCACCAATCATCCGTCTCTCTAGCCGTTTGATGTCAAGCTTGCTTTTACCACTTGATGATTTGCAACTGGTTAGCTTCAATGGTGGTGGATTGTTTGCCCTCTTCCACCCCTACAAACTCATTCGCCAGCAAATTCTGTCCCCCCTTCAACCATATGTAAATCCCCCCCTTATTCTGGGTTCTGCAAATCAATGCTTGTTCCAAACTCAAATTCTTCATCCAATGCGTACAATTACGGCCTGTTCTCTGTCCGAAAATCCTTATCCACAGCCCGAAAATTCCTTACGTTGGTTAACAAGTATCTACAGGGGTCGAGAGATTTGACAAAAACAGCTGCAAGGGCTCTAGAAGATTGCAAATTTCTAGTTGAGCTTAACATTTATTTTCTAATTAGTCCTTTCGTTACTGTCAATGGAACTTCATCGAAAACTCTTCCGATTTTTTAGGATGACGACGTTCAGACACTTCTTAGCGGCATTTTGACAAAATCTACCGATCAAGGTAATTTGCTACTCATATTGTGTTCTATTTCGTGGCTATGATTTTATCTTTTATCAATCATTAAGGGATTTGTCCAAATGCACACATTTAATTGGTCAAAATTTATTTACCACTAACTTAAAATAAAAGAATAAATCTTAGCCCACTAGCTCGGATTATGGAAAGGAAAATGTGGTTTGACAGTTTGTAAATGATGTAATCTGCTCCTAATCCTGGCCCTATTTCTCAACCAACGTATGAATGATGGTAATTAAATTATGTGAAATTGCTAGTTAAAAGGAATTGATTATTCTGGTTCAATTATATTCTATTTCTGACAGTATGAATAATATGTTTAGAGTTCAATTCACTTGGAGTTACTTTAATTCTTGGCACTTCAGTGGATATATGCTGGTTTTACAAATGTTTATTGATTGTCCCAACCTGACCAACACAACCCAACTCAACCCAACCCAATCGACATTTAGTTGGGTGGGTTGGGTCCTAATATTTATATGGGTTGGGTTGAATTTCAACCAAACCAACCATGTGGGGTTGGGACAAAAATCGATCAAACCCAACACACGCTCACCCCTAATTAGGGCCATGTTTCATTAAAATTGTAATTCTTTTTTTTTTTTCCTTTCTTATTAATCACACATTTTTCAATAAAATAATATTACGTGAAGTTTAAAAAAATTTATTTTTTAACCATTTATTTAAAAAAAAAACGTTATTCTAACTATTAAAATTTCAAACAATGGGAGCCAAACATGAGCTAAAATAAAAAATTTTAACATATTTTAATAAAAGTTGTGATTGAAAAGTTGTGGTTGAAAAGTTGTTGATTCTATAAAAATATGTAGTTAAAATTAATTGTTGATTTTGACTTAAATTAGAATAATTCTTACCAAACATGAGCATAATTTACTCTAGTGGGAAGAGTCGCATTTGATGTGCTTCCTCTGTAATCAAAAGTGTTTGTTTCAAAACATGAAGGTTGTGATGGTTCTCGACCAACTTATTTGCAAGTGGTCCGTATTTTTATTTTTTTTTATGTTTTGAGACTTCTTTGACTTGCTATTTTTATAGTGTGATGTTTAGTTCGTGTAATCTAAGTATAATTGCACGCGACAAAATATCTCAAGCGTCAATTGAGGAGTGGATTTGGTAGGTGAGACAAACTTTAATTTCGATAAAGTTTGCTTTAATTAAATATTTGTTTTTTTTTAAAAAAAGAATATTACTTAAGTAGAGGTTGAGTTGTAAACAATAAAAGGTGACAAATGGAAATGGAGCTCGGCTTCTCCACAAATTAGGTTCTGTTTGACTCTTTGGATCATGAGCCAAGTTGAGCCTTTTTCATAAAAATTAATAAAAGGGAAAGTTCATAACTAAGAGTAACTCGTTTCAAAATTAAGATAAAAAGTTTAAATTTTCAAAAATCGGATATTTATTAAATTTTATTTCTGAAATAATTAATTAAATTTTATTTCTGAAATAATTAATTAAAAATATATTTTATAAATTAAATATAATGTCACACTTCTATACAAGTTGGTCACAAATTATCGAATTAATTATAATTTTTTTGGTCACAATTGAATATTATAAACGTCACGAATTTATCGAATTAATAGGTCACATATTATTCATTGGTCACAATAACAAATTTTATAAGTCACAACTTATTTCACGGTCACAAAAATATTAAATTAGTTGGTCACAAATTATCAAATTATTGGTTACAATTTATCCATTTCATTGGTCACATATCATTTATATTGATTGCACATTAACCAACTTATTAGTCACAATCAACCAAATCTTTAGTGAGTACCACCTCACCTCACCACTCCACTGCCGCATCGTTGTCAAATTCATCGTCTCCGAAACCACCACCACCTCCGACAACAAAACCATCATGTCAAACACCATAGCCAACATCAACATCACCACCACCACCGCCACCACCAACAAATCCACGATCGCCACCCTATCAAACATAGCCTCTATCATCATTGGATCCAACAAAGGCACCGCCACCCAACACCAACACCAACACCACGAGCACCGCCACCACCCCCATCTACCAACTGAAAAACACACCTAAAACCCCATCAGATTATGGAGCCGCGATCCCGACCATGGCGCGTAGACCACAGCTAACATCATCATCGTCGTCGCCGCCGTCGCCAACAAGATCCACTACCACCTCTACCAACAAAACCACATCCGCTATCATGTCCAACACAACCTCCACCGCCGTTGGTTCCAACAAAGCCACCGCCACCCAAACACCACCACCACGAGCACCACCACCACCATAGCCCATCCACCAACTGAAAAAACACACCTAAAAAACAACATTAGATCGTGGAGCTGCAATCCTGGCCATGGCGTGCAGTAGATTTCAACCACGATGTGCAGTAGGGTCGAATCGACAAATGAATAAGAGGCAAGAGACAGCTCGCTGAACTAGCGATGGTCTTACCTGTGGCGTTGTGTCAACTCTCACTGGTTTCACACACACACACACACACAGAGCATGTGGTTATACAGAGAGAAAAACAAGAGATTGGGAAATAATTAGGGTTTGATAGGGTGGATTGCAGTGGGGTAGATACGTAAAATATTTTTTGTAAAATTATTATCAATATTTACAATTTTAATTATATCCAATTTTTGAAAGAAAAACTTATAACTCTTAAATTTGAATCGAGATATTGAAAACACTTAATTCATGTAATTTCCACTTAATATAATGAGCAAAAAATTGAGTAGGCCCACGAAAAAATAGTTTTCAATCATCAATAGTTCGTGACTTGACGAGCATGAACCGTCTATGATCAAGCCGAGCCTCCAAGTTTGCCCAATGCAAATGGAAATTTGTGATTAGTGCAGAACGAGAATGTAATTAGCAAAACATAATCACTTACTATGTGACAGTGTGAGCATTCAAGGGAGTTGAACTGCCGCTCCCAGCAACAAAGTATCAAGGAAAATTGTAATGGAGGTCCCAAACCATTCATTTTGTTGCAAAATACACTTTAATCTTTTATTTTTGCGCTCGAAATCCCAAACCTTTCACTTTAATGACAGTCGGAGTCCATTGAACAGATTTCGTCCAAAATTTCGTTAGTCAACACTAGAATTGGAATTTTGACTTAAATTGACAAATTAAGTTAGAGGTAAAATGGTAAATTTTATACTTCTATAACAAAATAATTGAAATAATTAAATAAAAAGCATATGTATAAAAAAAGAACTTCGACTTATCCAAACCACCTCCACCTCCACCTCCAAAATTAAAAACTAGAGCTCATTGGCCCCCCCAGGGCACATCCCAACAGGCAAATGAGGGGGCTCTTAGTTGCTGGCAGTTCAAATGTTGCGAGTTCGATTCGTGGGGCTCTTGAAAGGCAGACTCTCTCCTAGAAAACAGTATTTTATCCTGAAAGGCAGGAATTCTCCTGAAAAGCAAGGTACAACATGTGTTGACTCGTTCGGCACTTTGACGGATCAGTAGGGGGGCTCTTGGACACTGGCCAGTTGGGGCACATCCTGAGGTTTACCTGGTCTGCGTCTCGAGGAGCCAAAGCGTAGACCCCAAGATTAGTCGCCGATAGTGGACACCTGGGTATCAAAAAAAAAAACTAGAGCTCATCGAATTCTTACCGCCAACACTAACCATCACCACCACATCAGAACCGCCCTACCACCGCCCTCAATCAAATAATTATTATTTGCTTGCTCAAAGCCTCAAATGCCCTCCGTCAAGACCACCCTCAATCAAAGAATCATGTTTTGCTTCTTCATTGTCCAGCAGCACCCATAAAAAGCTTCGAATCTAATTGGGGAAATAGATCTATTTACTCTGCATCCAGCAGCAACCCCAAAACTCTGAAAATTTTTGAAAAAAAAATCAAATCTATTTGATGAAGCTACTTTGTTTGCTCCACATTCCTCGCTGCATTCATGGGAGGTGATTTAGGATTCAATAGATGCTCAAGAAAGCACAGATGAAGGCGTTGGCAAATAGGATTGATCGGAGTGGAGTGCAATTCATTTGGGTAGTGAAGTCGTTGATGGCGGAATAAGTGGTGGTGGGTTTTGGATTGGTCGCCCGACTGTAACAACAGCTGTCTCTGACTCTCTTCAATGCTACCCGCAGTGGTTATCTCCCTTGATTATCGCTTGGAGTCGGAGTACCACCTCTCGGCAACCTTGTAGAACACACTCGATGCAGTTAAATGGCTACAAACTCAAGCTCGATAGAATAGTGTTGATCCATGGTTATCAGATAAGGTTGATTTTGACTGGATTTCATGGTGGGAGTGGGGTTTGGAGATGATGGTTTTTTTATTTAATTATAGAATATAAATTGACAATTTTACCCCTCATTTAATTTGTCAAATTGAGTCAAAATTCAAATTTCAATGTTTACTAATGGAATTTTGGATGAGATCTATCCAATAAACTATGGATGCCATTAAAGCGAAATGTTTGGGATTGTGATTGCAAAAATGAAAGGTTAAGGTTTGGAAATATCTAATGAACTAAGCTTCGAAAGGCAAACAAAGGTTCGTTCTTGCATTCTCAAGTCGTTCATGGGAGGTGATTTGGGATTCAATAGATGCTCAAGAAAGCACAGATGAAGGCGTTGACAAATAGGATCGATCGGAGTGGAGTGCGATTCATTTGGGTAGTGAAGTCGTTGATGGCGGAATAAGTGGTGGTGGGTTTTGGATTGGTCGCCCGACTGTAACAACAGCTGCCTCTGACTCTGTTCAATGCTACCCGTGGTGGTTATCTCCCTTGACTATCACTTGGAGTCGGAGCACCACCTCTCAGCAACAATGGAGAACACACTTGATGCAGTTAAATGGCTACAAACTCAAGCTCGATCAAATAGTGTTGATCCATGGTTATCAGATAAGGTTGATTTTAACTGGATTTCATGGTGGGCGTGGGGTTTGGAGAAGATTGAATTTTTATTTAATTATTTAATTATAGAATATAAATTGACGATTTTACCTCTAATTTAATTTGTCAATTTGAGTCAAAATTCCAATTTCAGTGTTTACTAATGGAATTTTGGACGAGATCTGTCCAATGAACTATGGCTGACATTAAAGTGAAATGTTTGGGATTGTGATCGCAAAAACGAAAGGTTAAAGTTTGAAAGTATCTAATGAACTAAGCTTCGAAGGGCAAACAAAGGTTCGTTCTTGCATTCTCAAGTCGTCCTCTCTAAGTGCTTACACTTGTATCAACTCAAAATACTACTCCAATCTGTAGAAATATATCATAAAGTATTATAGGCAGGTTTGTACCTTGAATGGACAAAACATCAGCAAGTTATTTCATAAGAATATAAAGTTGGAATAAATAAAGAAACATTTAGTAAAAGTTAGCCCCCGTTTGACGATTATTATTTTAAAACTTTTTTTCCTATATATTCATTTTTAATCATATACAAAATAAAATATTATACATGTAAATTCAAAAAATTCCCTCCTTTTTAATCAAGCATTCTTTTTAAAATTACTATTCAAAATATTGTTTTGGACAAATAAGAGCCATCAAACAAGAGCTTAAAGGGAAGAAGATTTACAAAATGCAAGTTTTATCAAATACCAGATTATTTGTTTTTTACTTCAATAAAGTTGCAATATGCTTGATAAGGTTGTCAAACGTTGCTTGAAATTCCAAAATATGTTAAGTATATTAGAAAAACTCTGTTTCAAGTGTAATTTTTATTTCAATAGTAAGAACTCTTGTCAAAAAAGATCTTTAAAAATGTGACTGAATAAAACTAAGACCAAATAAGTTCGTACACAAAATTATAATTTATGAATCTTCCGGCTGATCAATTAAGTATAATTATGCTCTCACGACAGTTTGCAATTGTCTCTAGTATAGACTATAGTGGAATTGTTCTCCTACTAACAGTGGATATGATAAAACTGTCAACTTGCTAATGTGGTAGGAAAATCTTATTTACGATTCTCTCCAAACGTGAGAACCGTACCAAGTAGGTAAGATAAGTCTTTTCACCGTGGGTAGGAGAACATTTTTGTAGACTATAGACCACACAAGGCCGAAGAGATAAGAAAGATATCTAGCTCCGATGCTAAGCATCAATTTGTATGGCGCGTAGTTATTTTGAAAAAAGTTGATTCGATGAGAACTCTTTTACATAACTGAAACAAAAGTCTTGCCAAATGAACCATAAAAGTCCTATTTAATTTATAACTCCATTTCAACGATATTATGTGATGCTACCAAAAATTGCACATGTTGATTTACGAGCTCGACGACTGAAAATGAGCACGAATGTGATCTCCCGGTACTCTAAACAAAGGCGTGAGGTGTGTTTTCGTCACCCTCCGATACTTAAGTGAGAGAGATATTATGAGAGAGATTGAGATATGAAAATTGTATGTAAAAACGTACCCGAATAATGATTCAATGTCCCATAATTATAGAGCCAGGCCGTAGTGCATTCCTAGTAGGACTCGGCATCCTTATGTTTAGAAACTATTATTGGAATAAGTGTTGGATTACAATCAGAAGTCTAACCCTACATTACCTGCAGTTTTTTTCAAGATAGACTCCTTGTAGACCTGTGATTCTTGAATTGAGGTAATCGGATAGGGTTAGAGTTCTTAAGATGTGGGAATTATTAATGCTTGACCACAAAGCACGCATCAGAAGTTTGACCACTTAAGTGTGGCATTACCCGAAACCGAAAGTCCTCGAGGTATCCTAAGGACTATATGGGGCTCGAGCACACTGATCTCATAATTGTAAAAGGTGAGTCCTAGGAGTCCTCGTGCTCGAGATGCATCACCTACGACCATGTCACTATGGAAACATGGAACGTTGGGCTTTACCTTGCGGATATGTTGGAGCTCTATTCTCATTTTTTTTTTTTTTTT
>CAIGRO010070128.1:0-14489 GCA_903798355.1 Fraxinus baroniana
CATTTATAATGTCATCAATATCATAGGATTATGTCATCTCTATTACCCTCTACTCAATATTTTTTTGACCTGATCCTCCATGTGGTGTTGCTGAAGCACATTATTTACTGGGATTCCTGGTTTCCATAGTCTGTCTTTGAAATTTATTACATGGTCCTATGGATTTGTAAAATGCTTCAATGTACTATTCAATGAGCCTGAAATGTTAATTTTCAATTGTGATTCTTAGCAGACAAGTGTAAATTTCTTTGATGATGAAATGGGATTTGCGGCATTAAGGTTTTTTTTATCAGCTTGAACATGGCTCCTTCACCTCTGATACCTCATAAATGATTGGTTGAGATGAGAAAAATAATAATTTTAAGTTTTCTTCATTTCAATTTAACACGGGTAAATGATTTTTGTTTTGGGGGTCTGAATTTTGAAGAATTTATCACTTCACGTTGTTTTCAGTTTTATATTTCTGAGTGTTGGTTGGTCTTCTTGAATTGGGTTAAATGCTAAAAGTGAAAGGTCTTGAAATATCGTACAAGTGTCTACTTAAATTTTAGATGATGTTCGACATGGTTAACTCTGGGTTTGTTGGGGGCCAAATTACTCGATTTTAACTGCTTGAACTACCTCAAATTATTGCTTCTATGCACCGATAATTGCTCTCTTTTGCACAGTATACTTTTGCTTAATCACTCGCCACATCCGCATTTGATTAAATTGTGCCCGCACTGAACAATATTCTAGCTCCGCCCCTGTTCCTGGTGAACCTTAACTACCTCAACTTTAATTTTTTGAATTTTTTTCTCAGAAACTGCAGATCCTCCTTGGCTTAGAATGATCTGGCACCAATGGATAGTCTAGTTCAAAAGTTAGGAAAAACAGTTAAACAAGTGGCAAGAAATAGAGGCTCCAAATGGTGGTACACTCCGCACATGGCTGCTGCATCCCGCGCCATCGCTGACCGTATCCCGTTGGTCAATTTCATTATTGAAGTCCGTGATGCCAGGGTAAACATGCGATTTCTATGGACTCATATGTAATGTGTTTATTGCAAACCAACTGCTTGTTAAAATGTCTGACTGAAACAGGCTTGTTTGTTGATAGTTTATGATATGGGGTTTGGGTATTTGTCTGGTGAATAGAGCTTCCAGTAATTTACTCTGTAAAGATTATTCATAGTTGAAATCAACATGAATTAAACAATGAGAGGGAGCTGTATTCGGTTCTTAATCCTTACATGCTTCAAATGTTATTTTGTAATTTGGGATGGCGAGTAATATGCTGATGTGATATTCCTTATTTTTGTTTTCTTTGTTAGATTCCTTTATCATCAGAATGTGAGCAACTGAGAAATTTTCCACCT
Source organism: Fraxinus baroniana (assembly GCA_903798355.1). Lineage (NCBI taxonomy): Eukaryota > Viridiplantae > Streptophyta > Magnoliopsida > Lamiales > Oleaceae > Fraxinus > Fraxinus baroniana. Next base: position 1,358 of record CAIGRO010070128.1, read on the forward strand.
TCGTTGAGGCGCATCATAGTGCTAAACAAGACTGACCTTGCAAACCGCTCACAAACGAAGGTGATCGTTTGTTAATCACTTTTTAGTTCTTTGTAATAGTATTCACAGGAGTTGTTGGGATATACAAATGAATGTCCGGTTCCCACCTTTGATGAATGAATTGCACATCAATTATTTGATACTATATTGCAATAGGGAACAACATAAGAATAGTGATACATAGTTCGCAATTTATTTTCTTCAAACTCAAACTGAGCTTTCTTCTTTGTGAAAATATGTATCATTAATGAATTAACAAAAGGGAGTAATAATACTATTTACAGGAACTGTTAAGATTTACAACCCATGTCTCGTTTGCCCCTGTTGACAATTGTGAATTGCACATCAATCATTTGATAAGTGATAACATAATGCTACTTTCTTCGTAAGGGTGGTGGCAAGAAAGTGCTACATATTTAGTGGAATGCATTTCTTCAAACTCAATATGAGTTTTCTTCTATTGATAAATCAGTATCACTAATGAATTAGCAAAAGGGAAGGCATTCCTAATACAAGCTGTCTACGGACCAGCAAACATGTTCCAGGCTTATCATTATACATCAGTCTCAATCCCCATGACCATGTTTTCTTCAGCCATTTCCTGAATATATATTCATCTTTCAGTGTTGAAACATGGTAAAGGTGTTCAGAGAATCATCCCAACATTGTGAGCAGTGAGCTACATGTACCGAAGCATAAAAATGATTTTATTGTTATCAGACCTTTGCACGAGATCTAGGAAACTTGAACTTTCTGGCTTGCAATACTCATAGAAATCTGTTTAAATGCAACTAACAAAATTTAATCCGTAGGCTGGAAAAATGTATATAATGCAAGGTTCTAAAAGACTAAAAACTGCATTAGTCGTGTAATTCTTTAAAATATAGGTTTGAGTATGAATGTTGACCATCTAAAATTTTATCATACTTAAGTAATGCATACCATTCTGCATATGGGGCTACATGTTTTCCTTCTTTTCAGATTGTCTAAGTTTAGTCTACAATACACTTTCGATATGCATGTTTATATATATATAAACCTTAGATTTCTTGTTGCTCAGGAGTGGATGAGGTTTTTCGAGGAAAAGAAATGTATAGTTTTTGGAGTCAATTCCCATAATAAAGAGAATATTAAGGAGGTAAGTCTGCAAACTTTTCAAGTGCATGTGGATTTGATTGAAACTAGCTATCTTAGCTTTTATTGACTTCATGATGTGAAAATTGGAAATGCATGTAAATGTGGCAAATGGGTCGAGCGGCTCGTTGGCTTGTAAAAGCTCGGCCATTGGCTCTCGGGCTCGTCCAAAGACGAGCCGGGCCAAGTGGCACTGCTCGGCTCATGGGCTGCTCAGACCAAAACAATCACTTTTTTTAGTTTTGTACGAAGCTTTGAAATGGAACGGTACTCTGATTTTTTTTATTTTTTATCATCTATAATACCCCTTCATTCTACAATATTTTTCTCACAACAAAATCTACAATCTCTCTTCTGCTCTCTACAATCTCCTCTCGTTTCTCACAATAAAATCTACACTACAATTCTTCTACTCTACTCTCCACAATTATATTACAAGATTACAGGCATTAATCCATATCATGATTCAAAATACGTGTAGCTGTTGATTCTACTTCGTCAATAACCTTCAAAAAAGTTAGAGTGCGTTTGGTTTGTCGTTTTCGGATTCTAAAGCACTGACAATGCATTTGGTATGTTATTTTCGAAAATGTATTTTTGAACGCAAGATTAAATTTATAATAGAAAACTCAAAACGAATTTTTGACGTTTCGAGTGTTTTCAGTTGAAAACACTCAAATTTAATTAAAATTGAAATTGAAAGATAAAAACCCTTTGTCTTCTCTACTCAAGCCTAAAAGTTAAAAACGGTTGCTCTCATCTCCAGCCTCTCCTCTCCGGTGATGTCCTCCACCTGGCCACCTGGAAGCTATCTGAATTTGGAAACCGTTGCGTAGCGAATATCCAGACCGGATTCGCGCGCTTTGGTGAAAATGTCTTCACTTCTGTTCTGCGTTTTGGCTTTGGAAATTCGAAAATGGATGTATTGGGTATTGACGAAGGTGATTGTGAACCCTTGTGATGCCAACTTCATGGCCAAATACACAAAGGGATTGATTTGACCTTGGTAAGGGTATGGGATCATAATGGCATGTGTCCGCCGGTGAGGGCCCTCCATTAGTGTATCTTTGCACACAATGCCATTGTCAGAGAAAGGGAAAAAGGGGCCTAGAGGTATGCGTGTCTTCTGTTGCACACCACCACCAACTGGAAAGCAATTGCAAAGATCAAAACATTGGCAATAGTTGGTTGCTTGATTCCCTTGTTTTAATGGTGAATTATTCTGAATTAAACATTGTTGATAATAGTTGGTTGCTTAATAGTGTTTTTGGATCGGGTTGTTTTGATCGTCCCTTGAAAAAAATGTCATAAAACTATTTCTAAATTTTTTAAACCAAAAGCTTTTTCTAATTTTTTTTTTTGTTTCGAGAATTTTTTTCAGATAAACCAAACGTATTTTCTACAATCTTAAAAATAATATCTCAAAACAGAAAAATAAAATGCAAACCAAACGCAACCTTAACCTTCAAATAAAAAAAAAAGCTCGTGTCAACGAGGGCCAAGCCGGCTCGGCTTGACCCATTGCCACCTCTAAAATGCACGTGATAAGTTCTCTCCATAATTTCATTAATTCAATTGTGTTGCTGGTTGCATGCTCATGTGCCCGATTCAGATAAGCATAGATTCAAATGACATCAGTTATATTTGTACGAATGTGAAACAGCGCATGCAGCTATTTGTCAAATTTGCTGTACAATTGTAGTCTTGTAGCATGCTGACTCCTGTTCGTGTATAAATAAGGTTAAAATGATGTCTGATCAATCCTGTTAATAAGTTTGTGACTCTTGTTTGACTTGATGTTTTGTTTTATGAAATCTTATATATAAGTATTTATCCTGATATTCAGCATCAGTAGCTTTTTGATAATTGACTTCATGATCATTTCTGTACTAAATAGAAATTTTAGCAACTTGCAGTTCTTGACCTTTCTACAAGCCAGAGTCAGGGAATTGAAGAAATTGGACACTTCTGGTCATACAATAACGTTAATGCTAGTTGGCATTCCTAATGTTGGCAAATCTGCATTAGCCAATGCTTTGCATCAGGTTGGAAGGATCAGTGCTGCAGGTGCTTAATTCGTTTCCACTACCATCTTGCTGAACACAGTTCTTTTCACTCTTGCATCTAAATGTAATTACCAAATTTCTGTCTCCCTTTTCCTGGGTTAAATTTTGTGCTGCTTCTAAATCCATGCTGTATGCTCATTACTTTGAAGAGAAAGGGAAGTTAAAGCATGCTGTCATCAGTCCATATCCAGGGGAAACCAAAAATATTACCAGCTTCAAGGTCTGTTATTCTTTTCTCGTGCATTTTGAAATTTATTTGATATTCAGAGAAGCGTGTGAATTCTTTTGAAGACTCTTCAAATACAACAGCCAGGTTTTTATTGTTAATAATCATTAATTTGACTGTTATTCCTCAGTCCTCAGGCCAACTTCTTTTGGCTGGTAAAAAGTAGGATGATTTTCTGGCTCCAGCTTGCCATTGTCTTATGTTTTCTGATTTCGAACTTATTTCTATTTCACTTGGCTTAAAATATCAACACGACAAAGCTGCATAACATTAGCATATTTCTTCCTTTATTATTTCCCAAGTTCCCGCGAAACTTGTTCCAGCATGGACTGAAGCATCTGTTTTCACCTTCAGATAGCTAGCCATCCTAATATCTATGTCTTGGACACGCCGGGTGTCTTGCCTCCTGAGGTGACTGATGATAGAGTATGCTCCAACTTAGCCTTAACAGGTATGTTTACCAACATATCGTTCTCTCTGTGCTTGTACTAATGAAGCCAAGTAACAACAGTCGATTTTTCCACCTTAGGGGAAAATAATTTAGAAATAAACACATGACACTCGCATGCATGAACAGACCTATACACAAACACATACATGCCTTCCATCCAAGGGTTTCAATTTTTTTGGCCAAAACAGGAGCTATCAGAGATTGTATGGTTGGAGAAATAGAACTTGCTCAGTATTTTCTCTCTATCCTTAGCTTTAGTGACGTATACAAGAAATGGGTTAAATTGTTGGTCGTTGAAAATGGTCAAGCATCGACTAATCAAGGAGCTAGTATTCTTGCCAGTTCGGAGTTGAGCAAAAGACAGGAAAGGCAATATCCAACAGATCACACACAGGTACAAGAGTAATATTTCCTCAATTACATCAAACGAAGATACACTAGACTTAACCAATTTATCATAAATGAGTATGAGATAAAAATTACGTAGCATTACATATTTAGTTGATCTAATTGGCATAGATGATTGTTCGTACAGGATTTCATGGTAAACAATGTTCGACGAGCCCTTTTTGAGGCCATTTCATCTTTTGCTGGTAATGTGGAAAATGAGGAAGATCTGACACGCCTCATTGAAATCGAATTTAAAGTTTTGCAGAGAGTTTTTCATCTTCCTGAGGAATTTGATCATGAAGAGAATTACGGTAGAGTTGCTACAAAATTGCTTAATTTGTATCGTACAGGAAGGCTTGGCCATTATACATTAGACCATTTTCCCAAGAACGCCAGGTGCAATTCCTCTGAAATGATATATAGCACGTCCTGAAATTATTACTGTTGTTCTCTATGGGTTTTTAGTGATTTTTCCTTTGCCATTGTATTTTAATATGTCAACTGCAAATAATGCTTGTAATGGCCATAAGCTAGAGAGAGAATTGTATGATATCCATTAAGAATGAGCCCTTGGTCCTCAAAGAATTTGAGCCAGTGTTACCTAATACATGAATTACTTCTCAGCTTGATTTTTCAGTAGCACGTACAAGGAAATATTGGATTGCATTCTGTTAGAATTGGATGTAAGCTTTCTGATGCAGGTGTAAGCGTTGACGAGAAAAAAATACACTATTAGAAAGGCATATTCGACAAGAAAATGATCCCTGATTGTAGATTTATTACAACAGAATCGAGCTTTAATACCAAAGAGACTAACATAACATGTATATAGTAAGTGTATTATAGAAGACCAACGTGCACATCTGTCTTTGGTATATTCAGTTTTAGTCTGTGTGTTGCGTCAACAGGTTAACTTGTCTTGAAGTTGAGCATTCTCATGAGTCATGGCCTATGATTGATGGTATGTCACTTATTTTACTTTAATTAATGGATATGTAAATATTAAAATATTGGACTTTACAATTTGTAAACCCAATTTGTACACACTTGTTGACAAATGGATTGTTGTCAAAAAATCATTGAATGAAAAAATAATTTTTTTTAAAAAATTGTCAAATGAGATAATGTCATGTGGCATTGTGTAAATAAGGGTGTATATCAAAATGTACAGCAAGCATGATTCGATTGAATAACAATGTGTCACTTGATTTTTGGAAAGATTTTACAATCATGCTTCGTGTACGCCACTTTTTTTGTCGATTTTTATATTCCATATGTGTACATATTGCAACAAGTAATAAAGTGGATCAATGAGTTTGAATATCGTTTCCACGATGACTATTATCTAACAATTAGTTAAATTATTCCTAACTTTAATTTGATTGAAAACAAATAATAAGATTTTTGATTGGTGTCTAAATTAAATTATTTAACGTACACAATTTATCGAATTTGGGTTTTAAAAGTATGCATATGGATGGTAGGATTTACAATGTTACCTATGAATTTATTTTAATTCACCAATCAAGATTAATTACTATTATAATGTTTGGTCGATTTTTCCTAAAGTATTCAATTTATCTATTTCGAGTTCTCATTAAATTTATTTAACTAATTCATTTTTATATTTCTACGTGAATTAATCTTAGTTACCATATGAGTTACCTTTCTTTTTGTTGAACTTTGGATCAATTACCAACTAATATTTCTTTTTATTTACCGTGTTTAAAAAAATAGAAAGGAGGGCGGTCTTGAAGGAATCGAACCCGAGTATACCAAATGGAAAGGCCCTCTCTCACCCAACTGATCTACAGAGCATTTCTATAACAAACATCGAAGAATTATTCCTGGAAAAATCGACTTTTCTTTGTTTTGTTCATGTCGTATTTTGGACCTCAGTTTCAGTTTCTGTTGGGAGGGGTTTTGCTGCTTGCAAATCTCGTTCAGTTCAGTTATTTTACGACAAAGTGAAGAAATTCCAAAATTCTAACAAATCAAAGTGTTGAAAAAACATGTAAATGTAAATCAACATCTTATTTTTGTATCATAAATGTGTCTTAACATAGTAACTATGATAACTGAAATGACTGCAAACTTTTTTTATATTGCTAGTCCAATAATTCTTCATTGTCCTGGTGACCATCTATAATCAGATGGCTGCTGCGATTGTTCTTTCCCATTTTCTCGAAATAATGAGAAAAAAAAAAATGAGTCGATCAAAAAATTGTTAATTTCTAAAGATACTTGTTCCGATCGAAAAAAAACTCTTAATTAATACATAGAAATCCATAGAAAAACTAAATCTTCGGATGGCAATTTAGTTAAATAGAATTGATCTCCTGCTTCAGTGGAGAGTATAAAAATTTCTTATTGCTGACTTGACAAAAAAACCTTAGTTATGATTTTTTAAAATAATCATAAATCCAAAGAACCATAACTAAGAGTATCTTGTCGTGTCATGCGGACTAGCTAAACGTCCAAGTAAGGTGTCATCTGGGGAATACTGACATTATGGTCGACCGAGTTGTATTCGAGTACTCGGCGATCGTGCCTTGCACAGTGAGCAGCACTAGTTGACACCTTGCCACATTACTATGCGCGCCACTTGGTATTTATAAATTAGCCATGATATGTGTACATAGATTTACACATAGGGATTGACATAACGTGAGTGGGGTGAGGTCCATACTACAGTATCGTGGATCCCACCTCACTCACATTATGTCAACCCCTATGTGTACATCTATGTACACATAAGATTAATCCTTTATAAATAGACCTTGCTTCCTCGATATGATTTATTCACAACCAACTTCAAACGCTACCGCCATCAAGAATCCCCTATCTAGGAGTACAAATATTAGCCACTCATCGAAAACTTGTCTTCATCGTCCACGACCACCTAAAATAAACTAATAATTCTCAATTATATATCGACACGGTTCCTAGTAAAAAGAAGAAAAAAAGAAAAAAAAAAGGTGTATTACGGGCTATTTTATGGAAGATTACTATATATTGGAACAAAATTGTTAAAACTTTTAAATCTTCATAATGAGAGGCTACAACTTTACAACTTAAATAATAATTAAACTCAACATCACAAAGGTTCAAAATTTTTAATATATAATTTTGTTCCAACATGTTCAACCTTCTCATCATACTGTTTTCAGATTTTTATTTTTTTTATTTTTTTGATGGTTTAAAATTACATAATCAAATAAATGACCGTGTAAAAATGGATTTAAGTAATTTAGTTGGTATTATTTTTATTTACTTCTACTTTAATCTATCCAACGAGCATATTTAATACATTGTATTATTAATTTATTAGATATATCTAAATGCACGATTTTATAAGTTTTCTTTTATAATGTTTAGTATTATTTTAACATATTTTTCTTTCTAATATACCAGATAACATGTAACTTCTTTTTATTTTTTAAGTAAAATCTAAATTCAAGTCAAATTGTAATATTATTATGCCTCCTCAATTAATCAACTCAACAAGGGAAAGTTTGACTTCGATCCTAGGCCGTATTTTAAGGGGATAATTATCTGATTGGTCACTGAACTTTACATAAGGTTATCGAATAGTGACTAAACTTCAAAACTTTTATCATTAATCACTGAACTTTACAAAATGTACATTTAAGGGAAAAACTTTTGAAGTTATCAGTGATGGATGTGATTAAATTTTGTAAATTAGAGAAAAAAAACTTTTGAAGTTCATCGACCTCTTAAAAACTTTACGCAAAGTTCAATGACTAATTGGGTAATTTATCAATCTTTTATTTTTTTATTTTGATATTAGAGGAGTCAGCAGACACGATGATGGATAAGATTACATTTTTTTCAGTTTGGTGATTAACGGAAAAACTTTTGAAATTCTCAATGATAGATGAGATTACAATTTTTAGAGTTCGGTGACAAACATGGAAACTTTTGAAATTCAATGACCTTTGAAAACCTTTTACAAAATTCAGTGACCAATAAGATAAATATCCCCAATTTTAGGTGCACATACTTTGTAATTTTTCTTAGGCCTGACCTTAGTTTGTTTTCCACATAGATAACATTATGCCTACATGCCATATTTCTAAATTTAAAGTCTTAACTCTTTGTCATGAAAGTTGATTGACAATTAAAAGCAAGAATTAAGCTACTTGTACAAAAATATTTTGACAGAAAGTTCAAATCAAGCATTGAAGTGCATGTCACCTCAAAATCTATCAGAGAACCTGTAACAAAAAATAAAAAAATCATGCTATGTGTACAGAATTCCTTCACATATTACAATTGGCATCATTTCATTGGACATTAAAAAAAGGATAGATCCAATAATCACAGCACCTGTAAAACATATGTGAAGAAAAAGCTTGTACGTATGGCCTTTTTGTTAAAAAAAAATTGTACAAGTAGCAGGATTGTAAAAGCAAAAAGATTGTTTGACTATCGTATCCATGGTAATTAATTAATTAGTCAGTCATAAAAAAAATGAAAAAATTACAGCCACACAACCAAGCATTTCACTTTTTTGCAGACTTTGCCCAAACATTTCATTTGTATTACTCACGGTACTCAACGTTTCAAATATATGCACCGAAGGTCCGAATGGACGGTTTCCATCCAGTCGACCGTCTGTTGATCAAGAATAATAGATTTTGACCAATTTTAACAAAATTAGGATGTGTAAAATGATAACTTGACAATTTTCTCATTAAATAAATTAGAAAAACCAAAGAAACAAAAAACTTGCAATCAGTTCTCCTTCCCAGCGTCAACAGTGCCAGCATCACCACCAGCACACTGCCGGCACTACCGTCACCGCCTCCTCCCACCACCATCACCACCGCCAATGTTACAAAACTGAGCCCAAGTGCTAATACCGTCTTCCTTAGAACTTGTTCTCTCTTCGATTTAAGAACAGCACTAAATGGTAATGGGGCAGGGACGCAACCTGTTTTCTTCAAAGCTTCATTCCTCATGTCTCTAAGAAGCAGAATCATTTGCTTCTAAAATACAAGCCCAGCCCGGATCTAAATTTAGCCGAAGAGAGATCCCAATATATATTAATTTTAAATAAGTCTGCTTCTAATTTCTTTGACCCTTTCTTCTTAGAAAACAACCCAGTTTAATATGTGTCTTACAGAGGCATTGATTGATGCTATCATCAACCTCAACACTAAGCCCCTGACCTATTAAAATTTTACTCCAAGTTACAGAAATCCAGCAAGATTTTCAAGTGAATTATCCAAATAGTCACTGAACTTTACGCCATACTTTCAAGAAGTCACTGAACTTTCAAAATCACCCAAATTATCACTGAACTTTGCAAAAGATTTTCACGAGGCCACTGAACTTTAAAAATCATCTCATTTATCACAGAACTTTGTAAAATATTTCCTAGGAGATCACTAAAGTTTAGTGATCCCGTAGAAACCCTTTACAAAGTTTAATAATGAATGAGGTGATTTTTAAAGTTGAGTGACCTCGTGGAAATATTTTACAGAGTTCAGTGATGACTTGAGTGATTTTTAAAGTTCAGTGACCCCTTGAAAGTATGGCGTAAAGTTCAGTGACTATTTGAGCAATTAACTCAAGATTTTCCAAGCAATCTACATTGATAAACACTGGTCACCAAATTCTGGGCAGCTCTGTTACTATTAGCATTTGAAGAAGAAAAAAAAATTGAGTTTGAAGTTTGAAAATGGGTAGTTACCAGCATTGGTAATGGTGGTGGTGGTAGATGGTTTTCTGGTTTGAGATAGGATGATGAGGATTTGGTGGGTGATGGGTGGCGGCCTGGCGATGTGTTAGTGGTGGCCGTCATTTAGGTTCCATTTTTGGGTGTCGAACGTGATTTTCTTCATTTGTGATTTACGGTGGTGGTGTGGAAGGAGGCGACAGCGGCGGTGCTGACAGTGAGTTGGTGGTGGTGCCGGCACGCGGGGAATGCAAACTGATTGCAAGTTTTTTGTTTTGTTTTTTTTTTAATTTATTTAATGAGAAAATTGTCAAGTTACCATTTTATCTCTCCTAATTTTGTCAAAATTGGTCAAAATCTATTATTCTTGGTCAATTGAATGGAAACCTTCCATTTGGACCCCCGGTGCATATTTTTGAAACGTTTGGTACCGTGGGCGATACAAATGAAAGGTTTGGACAAAGTCTGCAAAAAAGTGAAAAGTTTGATACCGTGACTGCAATATTCCCTAAAAAAAAAATTAAATATTCTAATTTAGTGTTTTCAACTAAATAATATTTATTTTATTCTACTCCTGTCAAATGTAGTGGCCCGTGGTTAACTCCAGTGTAATAAACATCCAATTACCATCATATTCCAGGTTCTTATCATGTAATATAATATGAAGGATAATACTTGAACATATCCATAAAATTCCACCGTAAATGATGTGATTAGTAGCATATAATAATGTAAAAAAAATTTGTAATTTATTGCCATGGATTGTGTTGAATTAATTTTTTTCAGTTGACTGACAATAAAATATAATTTCAGTGGCGTCGAAATATTGAATGGCAATAAAATATTATTGAAAAATACTTATTTATTTTACCCAACACAACTTACTCTTTTTTTTTTTTTTATTTGAAAATTCTCGTGAGTATCCAGAATCTGCACGTTAGATTTTATGGTGATAAATAAGTCATTAATAATAAAAAAAATAGATCATAAAAAAATTATTTTCTGAATTCAAACCTTTGAAGAATTACTTCAAATGTCAAGATTGAAGTTCTTCTAATCAATTTATTTATGTCTACACCTTTATGCAAACTTTAGAGAAATTAAATTGTAGAATTCTTGTGTTCATGTGTGGGTAAACTACATAGATCAACTCTCATTAGAATTCATTTTATTCTTTATATTTGAAAAATCTCACGAGTATCCAGAATTTGAGATTGTTGCGCGTTAGATTTTATGGTGATAAATAAGTCATTAATAATAAAAAAAATAGATTATCAAAAACAATTATTTTCTGAATTCAAACCTTTGAAAAATTACTTCAAATGTAAATATCGAAGTTATTCTAATCAATTTGTTTATGTCTACACCTTTATGCAAACTTTAGAGAAATTAAATTGTAGGATTCTTGTGTTTATGTGTGGGTAAACTACATAGATCAACTCTCATGACAATTCACTTAATTAATTTTGAAATTACAAGGTTCGATCCAAATTATACCTAGAGGGGGTGTGTGAATAGGTGATTATACGGAATTAAAAAAAAAAAAACTAATAATTAAATAGCAACAAGTCACTTTTATTTATCTCTGGATGGTTAATCAATCAATCCAATTTCCATATGTTGAACTGCCGCAGTTATATGAAAATAGTAGATAACACACAGAATGATCACGGAGAAACCTCAATTGGGTAATGATGAGTGCTTCACACTCATGATATTTATGCCACTTAATTCATTATTTTGTTACCATTGAGAAAATTTTAGAGTATTTTTATGTGTGTTTTGATGTTGTGATGTGGATTGGTGAGATTGAAGAAAATAAGCAAAAGTTGGAAAAAAAATGAGAAACGGGCTAAATTGTAAAAAAAAAAACTAATAATTAAATAGCAACAAGTCACTTTTATTTATCTCTGGATGGTTAATCAATCAATCCAATTTCTTTATGTTGAACTGCCACAGTTATATGAAAATAGTACATAACGCACAGAATGATCACGGAGAAACCTCAATTAGGTAAAAACTTAAGCACTTTGCTAGTCAAAAATTCACTATAAACGAATTTAAACTTACAATCCGTCAAACACGACTACAACTAGTGACTTCTAACCTCCTGACTATAATTTTCATGGTCCTTCTGGATTGTATACTCCTGCACCAACTCTGGCTACAATTTTCAAAACCCTCTTGGAATGCGTGCTCCTGCACCAACTCTCAATTTTGTGAATTCGTCTATCTCATATGGATCAATGAGGAATTCCGCGTTCTCCAACAATTGGAACTCCAGTCACATTCGCTTGATTTTCAAAACTCTGACCGATGTTTTGGAAGTAATGATTTTGGTGTTTGGTTTAAGTGAATTTGAAGTTTTCACCGCCAAGAACAACTCAAACTTCAAAGGTTGAAGGCTATGGATGAATTTGATGAAGAAGATATGGAGCAATATGAGTTCTCTCAATGTTTAACCTTCGAAAAAATCATTCAAAAGCGTGCTGGTATATATACTGTAGGTTTAAGGTTGAATGGGTTGGACAAAAAGTTTTAACAACGTGAATTAAAACTTTCTGGATGACATTGTCGCTCGAGCTGGAACAAGGCATGCCGTATGTTTCTGTCGCTCAAGCGAAGACATGACGATGAGCTAACGAAATTGCGACGCCGTTTTTCTCCTCTTTTGATACTCGAACCTAGACAACTCAACTTATACAAATTGCAACTTACTCATTGACTTTTATATCCTATTAATTTCAGTTCTTTTTGTTCACATACTTGTCAATTACAATAAAACCTAACAAATTTTATTCTTTATATTTGGAAAATCTCGCGAGTATCCAGAATCTGAGATGGCCGGACGTTAGATTTTATGGTGATAAATAAGTCATTAATAATAAAAAATAGATTATCAAAAACAATTATTTTCTGAATTCAAACCTTTGAAAGATTACTTAAAATGTCAAGATCGATGTTATTCTTTTCAATTTATTTATGTCTACACCTTTATGGAAACTTTAGAGAAATTAAATTGTAGAATTCTTGTGTTCATATGTGGGTAAACTACATAGATCAACTCTCATTACAATTTATTTAATTATTTTTATTCTTTATAGGGGAATTTTCATAAATGT
>CAIGRO010070163.1:0-12511 GCA_903798355.1 Fraxinus baroniana
CTCTTCAAATTAGGGACATATCTTACATCTCTGAGTTGCCTGAAAGATCCATCATACATCATGATGGCTATGTTACCAATCCCAACCACATTATAAGAATTATTGTCGCCCATGTAGACCTTCCTAGGTTCAGTCTCTATAGTTATAAAACCAAGATCTATCAGAGCACATGTGAAAGGTGTACCATGTCTAGAATCCAGTTTTTATCAGACTTTTCCCCAGACACATTCAAGACATGTAAACTATCCAATTTAGAAACGACGACAGCATTATTTAGATCAGTATAGTTCAAGTCTTTTTGTTTCTTTTTTCAGTTAAAGCAGTTCCTCTTGAAATGTCCTAACTTTCTACAGTTATAGCATTTCTTATTACTTCTGTCTATAGATTTGGATCTCATTTTAGATTTTTCCCTTCCCTTCTTGTTATGGAAGTTAAATTCTTTCTTTTCAGGTCTTCCCCTAATAAATAGACTTTCTTCTCTAAAATTAGTTTTGTTGTCTCNCTTTCCACAGTTATAACATTTCTTACCACTTATGTCTTTAGATTTGGATCTCATTTTTTCTTTTCCCCTTCCTTTTTTGTTCTGGAAGTTACAATTCTTTCTTTTCAGGTCTTCCCCTAATAAATAGACTTTCTTCTCTAAAATTAGTTTTGTTGTCTCTTTTCAGTTCTAGTTCTCTAGATTTTAAAGCATTTACCACAATAGCTTGTGAAAGAGTGTCCCTACCATATTTTATGGCATTTTTGATTTCTTTATAAGATTCAGGTAATGAATTCAACAGTATTACAACTAAATCCTCATCCTCAAACTTCTTGTCATTGTGAACCAGACTCTTAACAATTATGCTATAGTCACTCAAATGGCTTTTCACATCCTTCCCCGGTCCATCTTAAAACTAAACAGCTTTTCTTACAGATATATCTTGTTAGACAAAGTTTTAGTCAAGAACAAGGCATCTAAAGCAGTCCACAAAGTTCTAGCATCTTTAGCACTATCAACTTATCTAACAAAATTATCAGATAAGTGCAAAACTATAAAATTATAAGCAATTTAATTCATTTCTTCAATTTCAATAGGTTTAGCTTTTAACTCATCATAAAAAGTAGCAGGATCATCGAGGGCTTTCGCAACTCTCTGTTGGACCAAAATGACCTTAATCTTCTGTTTCCACATCGAGTAATCCCCATTTCCATCGAATTGTGATAATTCAACCCTCGAACCCATTACAGATTCTGTAAAAGGGTGGCATGTACCCGTGGACATAACAGAAAAGGTTTTAAATTTTTTTTTCAAATGATCAATGTAAAATAGAAACACAGAATTAAGACAATATCCAAAAATTGAAGCGCAATAATGAATCAATTCGATCAAGAAACATCAATGTGATGTGTGTGCAGATGTGATTTAAGCTCAAGCAATACACATGTATTTGATTAAAGTAAATCTGCTTCCAAGATTACAAATTAGTTATAGAAGTCCAATTACAGGAATTCACAGATAAGTAATCAGTCAATCATATATCAATCACGAAAGGACACCAAACTGAATTCAAAGTGAGGTTTGGAACAATTTTACCAATTATTGTTGAAAAACAGTAAATATACCCTCAAGCTCTCAATCGAGCAAGCCAGCCAGAGTCACCAATCACCCAATCCAATCAACAACATACAAAATAAACAAACACAAAGGAATCAGTGTCGATTAAGAAACAAGATACCTTAAAGTAATATTTTCAGTTTAGACCTTAGAAGGTCCATACTGATAATATCACTCTAAAGAAAGAACCCAAACAGATTCAAGGAAGAATACGACCAAGCCCTAGACCAAAGGGCTTTGATACCAATTTTGTTACAAATCTTTAGAGTTCAAAGCACAACTCACAATAGAAACTAAACAACACAAAGCATAAAGAAAACATAGAAACTCAAATATACTGAAGCCGAGTTCTGCTTCCCTTCTATGGCCGAAAGTTATAGGCTCAGGAATAGCCCTTCCACGTTTGTAACCGCAATCCACAAAGAGAGATTTCAATAGAGAATGCATAAGTTCAATTTCTGGTCATCGATTGAGAACGATCTCCCAAAAACTCACAGATTCTAGCTAGAGAAGATCTACACCGAAACCAGCCACTATTCAGGGCCTGGATATACCCAAGATTAACCCCTAAATCACTAGAAGAAATTACTCAGAAATCACCCAAGAGAAGAAAAAGACAGACTTCACAAAAGAGAGACCAAGAAGTAAAAAGGAAAAATTGGAATAGTCTGGAATGAAAGAGGTCTTGAGTCTCTCAAGGAGTCCAAGAGACGAAATATCTTACAAGACTCAATCTCAACCTTCCATCTCATCCAACGGTCACAAGTGATTCAAACTAGCACAATCCAAGTGATCACTTTTTCGCTACCAATAAGTGGGCGACACTTAAGCAGCATAAGAAAGAGTAATAAACAATGTAAATAACATAAATAGCACTAGTCTAGTAGTGTTAGGAGAACCACTAAATCCCACACATACTTTTTGAATAATCAGCTTCATCCAACTAAATCAATTGAACGACTGTCAGTTTTCCATCTGGAATCATGACACTAACACACAAATAACCTAATAAGAAAGGAAAAAGAAGGCAAATAGAATAATGATATCGAACACAAGTGGCGTTGGAGCATTAGCGTATATGAAATTATGTGGTATATTCAATTAAATGTGAAATTATGTGATTTATTTAGTTGTACATTTTATTTAATAACACTTAGTGTCACTTAGACTGATCTTGTGACGTTGGTAATGTTGAATAATATTACTCAAGAAATATATTCTCCAGCATGCTCAAGGCTCTTCAACCCTTTTCCAGATTTATTGTTGATAAATCCCAAATTTGGATCTCAATACACCACAAAAAAACCAAGGGTCGGAACTATCTCGCATGAATTATTTGTATCATGATGGGCACCCTACCTTCCAATATCTTAAAAACCTTCTGCAACGTACCTACAACATCAACCCGGAGAGGATATGATATAATTTTGGGATTCTTATGTTTCATCTCGATGTAGAATTGAAGGGAGATTTCATTTGTTATCCTTACTAGTCACATTTCGACATCAACAATATACTCCATTTTGAGACACAAACCCTTTGATCAATCCCTTAACTCAGTTCTTACCATGTCATCAATTTCAACGTATTTGCAAACAACCAGAACCATTAGTCCAAATTTATCTGCACCCCTGATTATTAACATGTTTACCGCATCCATGGCTGCTACCAACAAATACAAATTTGGCCAGATTAGTTTTTTCATAAATATACACTATGTAATCCATCATCATAATCATCCATCAGTTGACACATATTGATGTAAAATATAATTTCAAAAGCAATGCAACAGTTGAACAGAGTCATCAGAGGAGTATGATTTGAGATTCATCAGAAATATCTTTCACGTGTTAATTCTATGGTTCAATATCAAGAAATTCATTATTATTAAATATCACATTTTTTTTTTCAACCAAGCTCATTCATATATTTATATCTATACTGTTAGTCATTTGATGGATACCATGAACTGAGATTTATACATGTAAATACTAAAATCGAGTTAATGTAACAATTTGTTTCAATTATTCGTTTCAGACAAGTTTGCCAATTAGTTAGAACTTCCCATAGATAGTTTTAACACAGTTCTGACTCGCACAACTAAACAGTTTGTTAAACATTGTGCTTAACACTTTGGCCAAATGATGTAACCCATTTATATAGCCTAATGATGCAGCCTAATTAATGTTAAGACCAGCTCAAGATAGAATGAAACCCGCCTGCCTCATTTTTCCATTTTGTGCATTCTCGCATTTTGCTGAAATGCAACTTTGGTTATTATTTTGAAAGGCTGTGATGATGCCATTTGGAAGCATTGTAACCGTTGGATGCTTTTGACATTTTGTATTATTTGGCTGACACTTTATTTTTGACGATGCTTCGAGATTTTTTGCTTAGGGTTTTCTCTCATTCTTTGCTCTCTGTGTTTTTTCTGTAAACTCTTGGTTTTTCGTTTGTTGGTTTTAGATATTCTTGGTAAAATCTAGTGTAGATTGCTATGTAACTTTGGTGAATCTATTCTTGGTTGAGCAGTAACCTTTGGTTATTTGGTGTAATCGGCATTAAGAATCTTGAGAGAACAAAACTGGGTCTGAGGGCTAAATTCGTTTGGATTTTTGTATTTTGACTATTGTACTGATAATCTTTGTTGGTTTATAGTAGATTAGAAACCACTTTGGTGGATGCTCAACGTGGTGATTAACTCTTTCTAGGGTGAACATCCGGGCCTAAGGGCGAGAAATCACTGGTGTTCTTTAATTTATGTTATCTGCTTGGTATTATCTAGGACTGTTTATTACAACAGTGTTATCAAAGCTCTTCGGTCTGCACTTAAATCCTTTCATTTGAGTTTTTCTAGTGTTCTTGATGATCAAAACCCTAGATCTTTACAGATCTATACTATAAAAGGTTAGATTTTCATTTTTGCGGAGAAAGTAAAATAGTACTGCTATTCACTATTTTAAACTGTTGAACTGAGACTTTTGGTAATGAGTTTCTAACCATATCTTTCTTATCATCATTCGATCTGAAAATACTCTTAGATCTCTTGGTTGAAAACTTCTTGGATCTTTATTTATCTAGGGTTTCATGTGAAAACCCATCTGAAAGGACTAAGATTAATCGTTTCTTCAAAATTACACTGAGTTCTGATTTTCAAAAGTTGTGTATACTGTGATTCGGTTATATTGGAGTTACCCGTTTATCTGATCATATACTTGTACATTTGTGTGAATTGCTTATGCACATTAGCACTTTGTTCGTGTACACTTGTTAATTTGTGTTATCTGCATTCTGTACATCAAAATTTGTCTTAATTTTTTTAAACTGTTAAGTATTCATTGTTTTTCAAAGTTTAAATATGGGAAGCACAAAAGTTGATGTTGAAATTTGGAATGGCAAAGGAGATTTTAATATCTGGAGTCAAAAAAATGAAAGCTCATAATAGATGTGTTAAAGCTTTTGATGAATCTTGGGGTAAAGAAGTTTCTGACAATAAAATAATTGAATAAGATGAAATTTCATGGAGCAATATTAGAGAAATAGGGAAAATTGAGACTGCAGCTCAAATTTGGACAAACATTGAATCCCTTTATAAAACCAAGACTCTTCCCAATAAATGTTACTTGAAAAACAATTTTTAGTTTCAAGTTTGGTCCCAACTTTAATCTTGAAACAAATCTTGACGGATTTAATAAACAATCCCAAGATCTCACCAATAATGGCGAGACTCTTTCTGATGAGTAACAATCAGTGGCCTTATTATCATCCTTACCTGAAAAATATAAGGAATTAAAAAATCCCCTTGAATATGGAAGAATTTTCATTACTGTTGATGTTATTGTTTCTCCTTTAAGGATAAAGAACTTGAATTTAAAAGTGATTTGAAAACATCCACAAATGGAGTTGGTTATAATGTTAAAGGAAATAATTTCTTTCAAAGAAACAATAACTATTCTTTAAACAAAAAAATGGAAAACCAAAGGAATACTCTGGGAACTCTAAAAGGGCAAATTTAAATTCAATAAGAATAATAATAAGACTAAAGTAAAGAAATGTTACTTTTATGGAAAAATAGGCCATTTTATAAAAGATTGTGTCAAGAGAATTGATAAAATGAAAAATGTTAACAAAGTTGAATGTGGAGTTGTCATTGCTTATGAAGAAGCTGCAGCCTCAAATGGACAAGTCTATATGACTTGTCAATTTTCAACTAAAGATGACTGGATTCTTAAGAGTATACTTTTCATATGACACCTTATAAAGAATACTTCACTGATTTTCTGAAAATTAATGGAGGACAAGTAATTTTCGGTAATGATTTTTCGTACAAAATTAAATGAATTGGTAAGATTATTTTAAAACTAAAGAATGAAAATGTACTGACCTTGAATAAGATTAAGTACATTCCTAATCTAAAGATAAATTTAATCTCTTTAGGTACACTAGATGATGAAGGTTTTGACACCATTATAGATAAAGGTATCTTGACACTTCAAAGGAATTTGCAAAAGTTATTCATGTTGAAAAATCAAATGGGATCTATGTTTTGAAAGCTTTGTCATACTAAATCAATCTATTACTGCTACAGCCTCCTAGTGATAAATCTGAACTTTGGCACAAAAGATTTAGACGTATTAGTGATAAGAATTTATATATTCTTAAAAAACAAGGTCTTTTGGGTACTAAAAGGATTGAAAGAATGTCATTTTGTGAATATTGCATTTATGAGAAGTAAAAGAAATTGCCTTTTGCTACTGACATTTATAAATCAAAATTTATTCTTGATTACTTACATGCTGATATGTGGGGGCTAGCTACTGTAAGTACTTATTTTGGTTTTAAATACTTCTTATGCATTATTGATGATTTTTTAAAGAAAAGTTGGGTCATTCTTTTGAAAAATAAATCTGAAACTTTCATAAAAATTACATAATGGAAAACTTTTATTGAAAATCAAGTAAACAAGAGTATTAAAACACTTAGAACTGATAATAGCCTTCAATTTTACAATGAAGAGTTTTGTAATTTCTGTAAAAATAATGGGACCCCTAAACATAGGACAACCACCTATACTCCACAACAGAATGAGCTTGCAGAAAGGATGACAACTTTGTTAGAAGAGATAAGATGTATGTTGATAAGCTCAGGTCTTCCAAAACTATTTTGGGGAGAAGCTGTTAAAACTGCCTCATTTCTAATAAATAAGTGTCATACTAAATCATTGAAATATGATATACCTGATCATGTTTGGAGTGGTCATCAAATTGATCATTTTAAACTAAAAACTTTTTGTTGTGCTGCATATGTACATCAAAATGAAGGAAAGCTTGAGCCCATATCTGTTAAAGGGATTTTCTTAGGATATGGTGAACGTGTTAAAGGTTATAGGATTTGGTTGAAGAATCAGGGAGGTTATAGATTTATAATTAATAGGAATATTATCTTTAATGAGATGGACATGCCCTGCATAAAAGAAAAATGATCTGCTATCCCTGAAACTAATCAATATTTTTTTTTATGGAATTTGAACTTTTCCAGGTTGATTTAAATTCTAAAAATAATGATCAATTTGAGGTGGAGTTTGGTTAGGAACAAATTACTGAACCCGAACCTGAAACTGAACCTGTATCTGTATCTGTAATTGAACCTGAACTTGATAAATCTGAAAATCCCTTAGAAAATTATCATCTAGCTAGAGATAGAGTAAGAAGGGAAATAGGACCACCATCAAGATACGATCATTCTGAATTCATTACTGTCTTTAATGTTCAGAATTATTTGGACAATGAGCCTAACTCTTATGAAGAGACTATTGAGGGAAAAAAATGCAAGTTATTGGCTTCCAGGCATGAAAGATGAAATACTTTCATTGGTTAAGAATAAAAATTGGGTCTTAGTAAATACAATCAAACGAGAAATGGTTATTTATTGTAATTGGATCTATAAAATAAAAGAAGGTGCTTCAAAAGGTGAAAATGTAAAGTTCAAGACCAGATTAGCCGCTAAGGGCTTTAACCAAAGAGAGAGAATTGACTATAATGAAATTTTCTTTTCTATAGTCAAATATACTATATAAGAGTTTTACTTTCCCTTGTTTCACAATTTGATTTTGAATTAGAACAATTAGATGTGAAAACTGCTTTCTTACATGAAAATTTGGATGAGAAAATTTATGACTCAACCAAAAAGTTTTGAACAAAAAGGAAAAGGGAACTGTGTGTCTTTTACAAAAATCACTTTATGGTTTGAAATAAGCCCCAATGCCGGTACATCAGATTTGATACTTTCATAGAAGGACCTGATTTCAATAGAGGTGAATATAATCCTTGTTTTGTTACTTGCTAGATGTGATATAATTGAGATTAACCATATTAAGCAAAAGTTAAATCAGAAATTTGAAATGAAAGATTTAGGTCAAGCAAAAATGATTCATTGAATGGAAATTAGAAAAAATGGAAATAATATTATGTAGATTTTCTTATGGATAAGACTAAAGAAGTAATTTTACCTCTTGACAATCACTTTAAATTTTCTGTAGAACAATGTCTTAAAATTGAAATAGAAAGGAATAGGATGGAGAAAGTTCCTTATGCATATATTGTTGGCTCTGTTATGTATATAATGGTCTGTATCAAACCTGATCTTGCTTTTACTATAAGTGTTTTAAATAGATACATAAGTAATCCTGATGAATGTCATTGGGAAGCCATGAAAGGGTTGTTAAGATAATTAAAATGAACTTCTAATTTAGCACTAATGCTCAATAGGAGTAAAATTAGAATTAGACTAAAAGGTTTTGTTAATTCAAATTTTGTTGGTAACTGTGATAATAGAAAATCTACATCTACATATGTTTTTACTTTAAATGATACATGTATAAGTTGGAAATCACAGTTGCAAAAGATAGTAGCTCTGTCATCAACATAGACTGAATATATTGCAGCTACAGATGTTGTAAATGAAGGTATATGGTTGAAAAACTTGTTAGATGAGATTGATTTTTCTGGTAACAATGTTGTTATATATTCTGACAGCCAATCTGCTATAAATCTTAGTAGAAACCCTATTTTTCATTATAGGACTAAACATATAGATGTTAAATTTCATTTTATAAGAGATATCCTAGAAAATGAGATTATGAAAATTGAAAAGGTTTCAATTAAATGTAATCGAGCTGATATGGGAACAAAAACACTTCCATTGCATAAATTTATGGATTGTTTAAATCTCCTAAATGTTATCACTGAGTTTTTTTTTTTTTTTTTTTTTTTTTCAGGCACACAGAGTGAATGAAATCAAAGGAGGAGTAAACCTCTAATCTACAATGAAACCCAAAGTAGTCAAGTAAGGTGGAGATTGTTAAACATTGTGCATAACACTTTGGCTCAATGATGTAATCCATTTATATAGCCCAATGATGCAGCCCAATTAATGTTAAGACCAGCCCAAGTTGATAGCATGCAACCGAGCTACCTCATTTTTCCATTTTGTGCATTCTCGAATTTTGCTGAAATGCGACTTTGGTTATTATTTTGAAAGGCTGTGATGATGCCATTTGAAATGTTACAACCGTCAGATGCTTCTGATCTTTTGTATTGTTTGGCTGACTCTTCATTTTTTACGAGGCTTTGAGATTTTTTGCTAAGGTTTTCTCTCATTCTTTGCTTTCAGCGTTCTCTCTGAAAACTCTTGGTTTTCATATGTAATCTGTTGGTTCTAGATAATCTTAGTGAAGTCTAGTGTAGATTGTTGTGTAGTTTTGGTGAATTTGTTCTTGGTTGAGTAGTAACCTTTGGTTACTTGGTGTAATTGGGGTTAAGAATTATTGAGAGAAGAAAATTAGGTCAAGGGCTAAATCTGTTTGGATTTTGACTCTTGTACCGTTAATCTTTGTTGGTTTCTAGTGGATTAGAGCGATAACCACTTTGGTGGATGTTCAACATGGTGATTAGCCATTTGGTTCTAAGGCAAAAAATCGCTGATGTTCTTTAATTTTCGTTATCTGCTTGGTGTTATTTGGGACTGTTTATTACAACACGTTTTAGTGTTCTACGAGTTATTATCAAATGCGGAAATAAATAGTAAAGAACACCGAATATAACATTGTTAACTCTTAAGGAAAATATCCACGGGCACCATGCCACGAGTAAAATAATTCATTATCAAAGAATTAAAGATACAATATGGTAGTTTTGCATGGTAAGAATAATGTAAAATATATTTGATATGGTCAATAATTAAATTAAGTTTTGATTTGTTAAAGCAATATTTCATTCTTTTAATTTTTTGATCAATTGACACGCCGAAAATGTGTTCGACTTTGATTACCGCAAGTGTACGAATCGTTCAAGTAATAAAATAGATTTTTAAGTCCGAATGTTGTTCCCATAGAGATTGAGTTAGCTTAAGGTTTACTTATCTTGACCTTAATCGAAACTAAATATTTCAAAGATATGATTGAAATGTGAATTTGTCTAAGTTATACTACGAATGCAAATTTATATGAATGTAAATAAACTAAAATGCAAATTAAAATTTTGAATGCAAATACTTGAAGAAATTAATTTATGAAAAGCGCACTAGGATCCCGAATTACCAAGCAAGTTCACTTTTAACCATTATTACACAATTTGACAACACGACGAATTATGTGAAGAATCAATGTTCCTAAACTATTCAATAATCTCTTTCGAATAGAATTGAACATATTCTAGTATACCATTTGACTATATTACTATGACAAATGCAAATATACAAGAATGCATGACGTTTTGTAAATTTTAAAGATTCACAAAGGGCGTAGAGATATATTTATATTCCCTATCGGATCTTACGATGATTTATACCTTATCGAATCTACTTCATTTCTTTCGAATGTATGAAATAAATCACTCAAACTCTAATAAACACATACATTTAATAGTGTAGACATTAAATTGTATATAAATCATTCAACATCAATCATTCGTATTTTATAATCAAATTGTAAAATAAAGAATTAAAAGTTCACATTGCAAGGATCATCGTTCTCCTAGTACAATAAAAATCTAGCATAGCATGAATAGAATAAAAGAAAAAGAAAAATATTTAGAAGAGGAAATCACCCAATTCTTGAATTGAAAACTTGAACTCTCGATTCTTGAAGTGAAATATCTTGTTGTTATCTTCTTCCTTGCTCTTCAATACCTTTCTTCTCTCTAAAGCTGCGTAAAAACTCTTTTTTGGACGAGATTAGGGTTATATACGGCGTCAAAACATCTTTCCATAAGAGATTTGGTCGAACAAGGAAACTAAAAATTTCGTGCAGAAAATGAACCATGTGACCACATGGTATAAACCCATTCGATCGCATGGTTACAACAATTTGGCCCCTTCTTTTCCCCGTAACCTCTTGGGCGACCACATGGAATTTCTACCATGCGGTCGCATGGTAGAAAATAGTTTCCCTTTTGTTCGTTTTGGTCCACAAGTTTTGTTTCACTTGTTTTTTAGCCTTACTTTCTCCTCCTCCTCCTTCTAGCATTCCATGATATCACAATATGTTACTTAGCGCAATCCATGCTCAATTCGCCATTCAGGTTAACTTTTGAATAATTGCATTGTGGTCCCCAAAGTTTTATTTTCTTCCAATTTGGTCCTTTTTTCGCTCGTTTTCGTATACCATTCATTCTATCAATCAATGTAATCCTACAAACACAAATTATATCGAATTAAGTCAAATTTAAATATACACATCAATAATTTTTCATGTTTTGTGGCCTAAATAAGTGCGCAAAACGCATTTATCATCAATCAAACCAATCTAAAATGGTAAATATGTATTTCTGTATATGTTGCTATATAGAAGGTACGTATTGCATCTCATTTAGGGGATAAAATTCGAAGCCCAAAAATCAGTTTACCAGTAGCACTCAATCGGTCTTGACTAACTGACTGACTTATCTGTCTGGATTGAAACCAATTGTATACGTTTTTGGCACGTGTCTTAACATTTAAAAATGATTCTAATTTAGATAAGTCAATAAATAAATAATAACTAAAATTATAAAATATATTTTACTTACAATACATAATCTGCATGACCCGTCACACAGCTTTCATCAGATCATTACATAAAAATTATAGCCCGCGGAGAATAATGTAAAATAACATTACTGTCTAGTTAAATGAGGAAGATATCATGCATTTTCTGTTGGGGTTATCTTTTCTTGAATTGAATTGAAAATATTGGTGGCTATTTTTCTTTTAAAAACATGACAACTAACTTAAAAAATTTACCTATGTTATTTATTATTAATCATGCATGTTACTCAACATGTTGTTCATCATTTTTTTGGCCATTGAAACAACATACTCTTGGGCGATTAACTAGCTAGTTGAAGACAACCTGTCAAGAGAAATTAAACTAGTTAAGATATGGTTGCTTTAATTAAATGTTTACAGATATATCTCACAGAGAAACTTTGGGACTGCTAATGGAGATGAATATAATATAATTTTGTAAATTTTAAAATTTTAACAGGGATAAATTTAGAGTGTGATGAATATATAAAAGTGATGTTGATGTATAATATTTAAATAAATGAATTCATTAATGACAATATTGAAATGTGATGTGGATTAAAATAATATATATTTTCTTTAAAAATTTAATAGGGATAGATAAATAGTATGATAAATATATGACAATGATTGATGTAAATAGCCGTTCCCAACTTTTATTATTCAATTGGAAAAAGCCATTAACGAGAAATTAATCTAAAGAGGGTTAGATAAAAATCTCCTTTCTTCTTCCATAATTTCGACTGCTCAATGTTTTTTCATATATTAAATATTGTCCTTCTGTATATCTTTATGTTCATCATTTGTTAATCATCGATTCTTGTACTTGAGTTGGTTTTTGCTCTTTTTGTT
>CAIGRO010070183.1:0-10217 GCA_903798355.1 Fraxinus baroniana
ACTTTATATATAGAATAGATATTAGATATAGATATACTGTTTTTACCATTAATTAATATTGTAATTGATTGCTTTCATATTGAGTTGTTATTTTAATCCTATTTAATAAGAGAACCTCTCACAAAGAAAAGCATCGAGTCTTTTATTGAATATATTTGACATGATATCAGAGCCAATTTACCAAGGCTCCTGAATATAATAAAACAACATATTTAATTTTCCTTAACCTAAGAACAAACAAGCTGGAAAATAATCATGTATGGGGATGGAGAATTCATGCATAAACAAAACTCAACATACAGTCTTAGACAAAAAATGTAAGTTCCTACATACTGAAGAATGCATTCATCACTAACGAGTCAAGAAAACAACACAAAACCGAGCGTAACCCAAGTCGAGTCTTCAAGTCTTCATGCCATAAGCATTCAGAAATACTTTGTACAAATGGCCGCAGGCCATCTGAGACTCACTAGGTACATCCAAGTCTACACATCAGTTTCCAGAAGATCCCTCAGGTGAAACACCAGACACCCTAGGCCTACTAGCTTGTCCTATGGATGGATAATTTCGCAGTTGAGGACCCTGAGCCACCAGAGGTTGCAATGGTGCTGGGACATTACCTGGAAGTGGGCCTGCATTTGAGATTGGTCGAGCACCTTGAGGTTGAGGGGTTGGCTCAAGAATCAACTGGTTTAAAGCATCTGAATAAGCTTGCCCAGATAGGGCTCCACGCATCCGGGCTTTGGGCCTCCAGTTTTGGTCAGCTTGATTGTAAGCATCAGTTCTTGTGACCGGTAGTGATGTACCTCCTGTATTCTCTATCTGGTGAGCAACAAAAGGCGTCCTACGACCATCAGCATTCAGTGAATATGGGTGTGCTCTTGATGTCTCAACGGGCCTTGCCATCTGCCCGTTTCTCTGATTAGGGACCATTAAACGAGATTGCTGACTACCAACAATGCCTGTTGACCGATCAACTCTACTTCGTGAATCTACCCCATGCATTTGAGGGCCCAAGAAATTGGCAGACGGTTGTATTGATGATTGGACTTGTCCGAAAGTCTGATTGATTGCATGAGAAGCCGCAAGGTTTGCCATTTGCAATTGACTTGAACTTTGGCGTTCATATGAAACTCTATAAGCATTTGGCACCTGATTGGGAGTTTGAAGACCAATACTACGCTGAGATGAACGAATAGAAGAAACCAAACGGTTTTGCTGATCACAATTCACCAAAGAAGAGAATAGTTAAGCAACTTATATTATTTAATCATACTGCGTGTATCTGTAACTGTGTATAAACTGTCTAAAAAGTAATTATGCGTAGAAGTTTACCTGTATACCCAAGTACTGTTGCAATGAAGATGTAGGCATCTGTGATGCCTGAGATGAAGTTGAATGGACTGTAGAGAAACCATCCGCGAACAATCGTGCAGAAGGTGAGGCTTGAGAAGCTGCTGAAGGGCTATTCTGCATGATACTATTCCTTGATCTCTGTTCAAGGACAGAAGTAGGGGTCCGTGCAGGAAGGGTGTGAATTGCAATTGGTGTTCTTGTTGCATGGTTAGATATTGAAGGGAGCCCACCAAACTCATTACTCATATTTGGATTTCCAAATTGATACTGCTGCAGTTGCAAAACATTTGGCAAGGCAGTTTCACTTTCCGGCATAAAAGTTGTGAGAGGAACATTTCCATGAAAAGACTCAAGTTCCTCATTAGAAACACCAGCAATTGGTGGATTTGATCTAACATTTAATGTCCCCGTTCCATAGGTGGACATAAAAATTTCAGACCAGAAGTCATCGTCAATCTGAGAAAAGTTTCGATTAACATCATTTGTGTTGGCCATTTGAGGATTGACACTTAGAGTCTGAGTCATAGAAAGACTTTGATGGGCAGTAGGGGAAATTTTTCTGTCTTCACTTTCGCTAATGGCAACTGCATCTGTCACATCATCTATTTCTGTAAGATCAAGAATCTCCATAGGTGCATCTGCTAAACCAGCAGATTCACTTTCTGAAGGCGCATCCTGTCCAACATTGGAGGTCTTATCCTCTGGTTTCTTTGTAGCATCATCTGTTCCCATGACGGCATTCCACGATCCGTCTGAGGAGATGATTACCTCTTTAGCATTTGGTCCAACATCTTTCAATACCTGACAAAATTCCAACTACATCATTCAAAACTGAAGGAATTCAAGAATATAGGGGTGAATGAAAATAAGCTACTTGCCTTCGCCATATTTTGATCAAGGCGGATATCAGTGAAGCAGACGCACTGATTACAATGTGGACAGCGCCATGATGGTCTTCTTGAATTTATATCCACATAGTTGTCATAATCAAAACACTGAAAATGAAAAGGAATATAAAAGCGTCGACTAAAATCAAACCCTTGTTTGGCCCCCATCTCTTAAAACTCATTTTGAACAACACATTTTATGGGACCCACAACTTTTATCAACTTTTCAACCGTATATTTTAACAATTTTTATCAAAATATACTAAAAATCTAATTTTTATCTAAATTAAACAGGGGCTAAGTAAAAAATAAGGTTACACAGGAAAGGAAGCGAGCGAGAATCAGACCAGAAATATGAGGATGGAGAAATAAATCACTAATCTAGATTTGTCTTAGCACGATAAATTAATCTTCTAATCTTGGGACTTCCCATTCACTTTCCTCTCTGTTTACAGAAAGATTAGCTTTCTTTTTTTCATTTTTTTCACCTAAAAGACTCTGCAGGTGGAGGTTTGGCCTTAACCTCTATCCTGTTCAAACAGACAGATTGGTTCATCTCTCTCTCATATCATTAACCAATGACATGACATCTTACCATAGTTACAAGATCCATCAACAGGAATAAATATTCAAGTTATGTAGTCAAAATATGATTTTAGAGATGAATAACAATAAGCAAGCAGAATTCATTTTATGCACACACTAAAGCTAGACCATCACAACTGAAGAATTCAATATCAACTTGACCACAATTGGCTTAGGAGAAGGATTTTTTAACTCTACACTTCAACTTGCACACAAAATATAGACTAAAAGGAGAAATATTCCCTAGCAGGCTTGAAAGTGTGGAACTTTTCTTCAGTTATCTAATTCTTGCAGTTACCTGAAGATGTTTGCATGAATGTCCTTTGACTGGAGTTTTAATACGCGTGAAGCTGTTCAAGATTCAGACCAAAGATAATCTAATCAGAAGCGCATCAATGGGCACCAAGTAAAGTTGAGATTCATGGAACGGTGATGTGATAATAATTCATACCATCAGCGAATGGATATATGAGAAAATGAAATGACAACATCAGATAAGCTATTAATATTAGAAACAAAATGCAAGATAAAAATGAAATTCTGCATCAGGCATTAAAGCTGCCGGAGATTTGTGAGTGTTAAATGTTTAACGTTGTTTACTCTCAAACATTATCCCTTGCATTAGAAAATATCTCCATCATTATCATACCGCATAACACAAACAAAACATGGTTAGGCAAACAAATCAGAAGGGTTACCTAATAGGACAATTTATTGATATCCGCGATGCCCCCTCGGTAATTTCAGAATCTACATAGCAAAGGAAACAATCGGTAAACAACGTAACTTCACTCCAGAAAAGTAACAAATCTTATCCATAGGACATGTTATCATTAATGATTGCTGTTCGCAGTAAAAATAGTGAAATAAATGCATTGTCTCACCGGAATCTATGGTCGCAGGAACATGCTGCACATAATCTTGAATGACATTAATATCAGGAGTCGATATTGTACTCATGAAAGCAACAGCTATAATGTAATTTCCTTTACAATAATTAACACCGAGTAAGTTTTTTGGAATAATCATAAAGTAAACCCAAAATGTTGGAAGTGGAAACCTGTGTTACCATTAAAGTCACCCACAGCTTGAAGAAGATTTGATCCATATTTCAGCATATGTGTCACAAGTGTTGGAACTTGAGGTCCAGTATCCTAGTAAAGCCAACTAATATAAGTATATAAAATTCCATGACATAATTAGCTTAAATGTAGAAATGACTTGTTAAATTTAATCCACAACAAACCGTGTACAAGTTAGTCCTTCTTTCCACTCCCTTTCCATTCAACAGAAAGCTGCAGAAACCAAATGCAAAAGGACGCTTGAAATAGTTTGATGAAAGGAAAATAATAGTCTAATATTGTATTCAACAAGAAAGATAATGAAACAAAATGCTTACTTTGCTTTGGGAGGACTACAGAGACATGAAGATGTCTCAATTCTATCTGTTTGCACGACAAATAACCTCTGCAAGGCAAAAGGAATAAGAAGATAACCAATCCATTAATATCAAATATACATATCTTTTGCATGCATTTACGTACGAGTATTGTAATCACCAAATTGATCCATATTTTAGATAAAACTATGATCATCTAAATAAGATTAGAACTCATGATTATGTAGTAATGTAAACTCTTAATCCATAATCTGATGCTAACTGTCAACAGATTGTCTAGTACCAATGCTCCAAAAATGATCAAATAACAATATGAAATTCATCTAGGAGTTTTTGTAATTGAACTTGAAGAGTAACAATAGAATAGAAGATACTTCCTTAAAACTATACAGTCTATTTGGGGGATATTTTTAAGAAGGGCTTGTTTGTCCATAAAGATTTTGATATGACTCAACTACCTATTGAAGTCTTAAATAGGACTTATTGGAAAAGAAACTACAATTTAAATCATCTACTTACACAGCTTAGTATTTATATCAAGTTAAAATAAAGTACCATTAGTTATAGTCTCTATAGCACGGACACTTCAATTAGGGTAGCGTGTCCGCGTCGGACACGAGTCGATACCGACACTTCTTGGACACTCTACCATAATCATTTTTATATATATTGTTAATTCAAAATTATTATCAAGTAACAAATAGGAACTCATATTTAAAAGATTTTAACAAAAAAAATTAATAACAAGTATAAAACTAAATTTATACTATATAAATGAAGAATTTTTAAGAATTTAATCGACGTGTCGATCACGTGTCGTGTCTGTACTTTTTTTAAAAATTGTCGGACACACGTGTATGTGTCGATGCATCATAGGTTATAGTCTTCTCATGGATAAAATTAAGAGAATACTACCTATGATGAGCAATATGTACAAGGTAACAAGGTTAAATACAATCACATCTACTGCGGGTAATGACAAGTTATCTCAAAATTATAGTCACCTTGCCCGAAGTACAGGATTCAACTTGGGAATATAGGAAATGCTTACAATTTTATCTTCTTGAGAAAACTTAACATTCTTCGAAATCTGGAAGTCACGCACATAAGTACCATATCCAGGCTACAATGTAGACATAAGAGTGCGCCAATCATATCAGTCATTCAAATTATATGACGCTGATACCCCAGGGGTAGGGAAGGAAAAGGAGAACGAAGATAACCACCTGAATTTCAAGAAAAGTGAATATATGACCCATTTTCATTGTTGGGTAAAATCTGCATTAGGTACATGGCCAGGATTCTCAGTTTCATGGTAAAATATTATTGACGGGCAAAATATAAAATATTCCGTTTAGACTTTGCAGAAGAGAGTTAAAAACCTTAGGCATATCAATCCAAGAACCCAAGCATTGGTACATTGTTTAAAAAACAAGTAGACAACCGAAGCTGAAGTTATCAAACAAGTCTATAGAAATATTCATCAACAGTTCTCACCAAGTAACCATCAAATCTAAATAAGAGAATTGCAAGATGTCAGACTCAAAACCCAAAATATAAGCATACAAATAATATTAGTGTGAGTACCTAGCACCAAAAGGTTCAAGGAAACATGAATACACATACAATTGTGGGAAACCAGATCTCTCCAGTTTAAGTGAATGGATCTCATATCACAAATGAATTACACACCAACATATCTCAAGTACAGAATTTTTATTCAAGAAAATCTGGACACAAAAGAGAATTTTATAGATCCACATAAATATGAGCATGTGCAAGCCTCCTCGACCGAAACTCAGTATAGCACTCAATAGTGATGGCCAGAATATGAATTTCCTCAAATAGAAGACGAGTGATTACATATTAGTTCAGTTACAAGAAAGCAAACTGACAATATAAACTAAACAAACTGAGTAAGAGATGAATATATACAAAGTACAGAATCATTCTATAGCCAATCATATATTTCATCTGGACAATAAACTGAAGACAAGAATTGTATGTGTGTTGTCAGCATATTGCACATGGAACTCAATACACTAAAAGTCTAGAAGGAATAATGCCACTGGAAAGATAAATGCTCGTATGGTGATACCCAGTGACAACAGCTAAAGCCAGTGTCTATATTCCCAAGCATGTGGACTCATCCAACGCAAGATTGAAAGGGGAAGAAAAATTTAGCTCAATCTCTTGCAAGTAAAACAATCAAAGAGATTCATAATGTTGAAACACTCGTGGAATACATTCTTTTCGAAGACGAGATGAATTTCGCTTTTCTATGACTTCGTTTATTTTGCTTTATGTTCACTTGAAAATAAATGTGTCGACATCCCGTTGGTTGGCTTAATAATTTCTAGAATACTGAGCCACATATTCGAAGTAAAAAAATAAAGAATGGTGACATCAAAATCCTAAGCTATGCTAATCCTAATGTAGAAATCCTAGAGATTGACCAATATTGATTAAATATTTCCATAACTTAGGCTGATTGTTAGGCTAATTTCTTGTCTCATAAATTAGGAAATTATTTTTCCTTTTCATATTTATTGTTGTACTATAAATATGGTGTAATAGGCGCTTATGATTTATTCGAGAAATACAGAAATAAATCACTCTTATTTCATGATATCAGATTCGATTTTCTCCTAAATAGAGCTAGCAATGGGAGACGCCTCTGTCAACCGCTAGGAATCAGTGACTCCGAAAACTCGCACGAGTCGAACCAAGAAACAATAAGGGGAGAAAAAACCTAGTCCACCCTAGGCGGCAGCACCTCAAATTCTGATCAATTAGAAAAGATCAAGGGCATGATTGCTACCCTTCAATCCTCTAGTTAGTCATCAATAAGAATTCATTAGGTTCTTTAGCCCACAAAATGTAATCCATTGAAAGACTTAACCACCTTCCGTCCTCATACTCCCTAGATTAGAAAATCTTGAGCATCTGACCATATGACTGATTCTTATCATCTGATTTCAACATATTCACCATGTGTTGAAAATATGAAAATAAAGATAGAATATTTTCCCCTGTTGCAGGCAAATGAAGTATGTGTATCTCCGATTCTATCACTTTAAACTCAATCCTCCATGTTCCAAAATTATCTTGTAATTTGTTATCTATAAGTCAGTTGACTAAAGGGTCCAACTGTTCTGCTAAATTCCTTTCCACTCATTGTATCTTTCAAGACTTGCCATCGGAGACGACGATTGATAGTGTTAAGGAATGTAAGGGACTCTACTATAAGCAAGCTAAAGTGAGTAACCAGTGTCAAAATGCTATCCATGATTCTATTTTTCCTCTAAGAATAGTGAACTCTTGTTATGGCATTTTAGGCTGGGTCATCCCAATTTTCAGTATTTGCGACATTTATTTCCTACACTTTGTTTCAATAAAATGTTTCTTGATATTCAATGTGAAGTGTGAACTTGCAGGACATCATTGTACTTCATTTACAAAACCGTTCACTATGATTCACAGTAATATTTGGAGTCCTTTCCGTATTCCTAATCGAACACACAAAATGGTTCATCACATTCATAGATGACCATACACGGTTTAGTTGGGGATATTTGCTGAAAGACAAAATCGAAATCTGTTCTATTTTTATCAATTTTCACTCCTTGATGCAAACACAATTCAATACCAAAATACAAATTTTACGTACTGACAATGGTACTGAATATTTTAATTAATGTTTGAGTCTCTATCTTCATGAACATGGCATCATTCACTAGAGTTTATGTATCGACACCCCTCAACAAAATGAGATTGTCGAACGAAAAAATAAATCACATCTTTGATGTAGCTCGGGCCCTAATGTTCACTAACATGCTAAGTTTTTTTAGGACGATGTTATCTTGACTACAATCTATTTCATAAACAAATGTATAGTCGAGTCTTTTCCTTTGTCACCCCTTTTCAAAAATTTCAAAATGCATTTCCTCACTCTCGACTTAGTTCCACTCTTCCCCTCAAATCTTTGATTCTACAACATTTGTACACACCAACGAATTAAACTAGAACATCGAGCCTATTTTCCTTGTTTATTCACCTACTCAAAATGTTACAAGTGCTATGATCCCATGTCACGTCACACATTTGTCGGTCTTAATGTCACATTCTTTTCAACCACTCTTTTCTAACCCGAATCCTCAATTAAAGGAGAGAATTTGAGTGAATTTCAGACCTTAGATACTTAGCTTATGACTCTTTTCTTAGATTTTTTCCTAAATACCGATCCTGTCCCAAACACTTATTTTATCACCCCATCATCCTCCTCCACTCGTTCTCTGGTTACATAAGCTTATACTCAGAGGAAGGTGTAGAAAAACAGGAGAACAAAGATGTTGGTTTGCTCACGAAAGCCAAAATCAAGGTATGATAAAAATCTCACACCTGAGGCACCGATTGTAAATCGGTGACAGCTCCGCACAACCAAAAGTCCTTGCCCAGGCCAGATCGGGTAATAGAACATCGCTCTAATACTCCTAAACCTGATGATATTGATCTACCTATTGCACTCAGAAAACAACCTCGTTCATGTACTCTCCATCCCATTTCAAAATTTGTATCCTACAATGCTTTGTGAATATCATACTTTTACTTCTAACCTTGACAGTATGAAAATTCCTAAGAACATTCGAGAGGCATTAGAGATTCTTGAGTGGAGGGAACCTGTAATGGAGGAAATGGGGGTGTTAAAAAAATGGAACTTGGGAGTTGATAAATTTGCCACACGGTAAGAGAACAATAGGTTGCAAATGGGTGTTTACTATAAAGTACAGAGCTGGTGGGACAATGAAGAGGTACAAAGCTCAGTCTTGTTGCAAAGGGATTTACTCAAACCTACGACATTGATACACATAAACCTTTGCACTCGTGACTAAATTGAACACAGTTTGAGTTCTTTTGTCCTTGGCCACCAATCTAAATTGGCCACTTTAACGACATGCTTTCTTGAATGGCGAACTAGAAGATGAGGTTTTTGTGACACTATCTCCAAATTTCTGTAATAAAGGAGAAGAAAACCAAGTATGAAAGTTGAAGAAGTCCTTATATGGACTCAAATAGCCATTTAGGGCGTGGTTTGATAGATTTTCAAAAGTGATAACAAGTGAATGATACTGTCAGGGACAATCAAATCACACTGTTCTACAAGCAGGAAAATAGGAGGACAATTTTAATTGTATACGTAGACGACATAATCCTAACTGGAGATGATATTGAGGAAATGGGAAGATTGAAGGTCTTAGCCTCTAAATTTAAAGTTAAGGATATGAGACAAATGCGGTACTTCTTGGGAATGGAGGTAGCTAGATTGAAGAGAATCAATGTTTCTCAATGAAAACAAGTCCACCTCCTAACTGAAACGGGCATGCTCGACTGTAAGCCGAGTGACACCAAGCTGGAAAAAGGACAGAAGATGCAAGAAAATCAGTTGAAAGGGAAAGGTGTCAAAGGCTTGTTGGCAAACTAATCTATCTGTCACACACTAGACCGACATTGCCTTTACAGTAAGTGTGGTAAGCCAGCATATGCACTCACCAAAAGAAGCTCACCTAGAAGCCAATTACAAGATCCTAAGGTATCTCAAGGGGACTCCACGTAAAGGTCTATTTTTCAAGAAATGTGAAAGTAAGGAAGTTGAGATCTTTACAAATATTGATTGGGCGGGTTCAACGGAGGATAGGACTACTACTGGATGTTACACTTTTGTATAGGGAAATTTAGTCACTTGGAGAAGTAAGAAATAGAATGTAGTAGTCAAAAGTAGTGTTGAGACTGAGTTCAGAACTGTTGCACAAGGGATATGTGAATGATTGTGGTTAAAGAAACTCTTAGAAGAACTACAGGTCGTTGCAAGATTAACAATCAAGCTCTATTGTGATAACGATGCTGCCATCAACAATTCTTTTTTTTTTTTTTTTTGAAAGGTAATCGAAATATTATTAATCAAAAACACAATACACGGGAAGTGTATTAT
Organism: Fraxinus baroniana; assembly: GCA_903798355.1. Classification (NCBI taxonomy): domain Eukaryota; kingdom Viridiplantae; phylum Streptophyta; class Magnoliopsida; order Lamiales; family Oleaceae; genus Fraxinus; species Fraxinus baroniana. The sequence goes on from CAIGRO010070183.1 coordinate 10,217, forward strand.
C
>CAIGRO010070216.1:0-16492 GCA_903798355.1 Fraxinus baroniana
GAAAATATAAACCACCTGCCACAACTTTCATTGAATCATCAAATGCTTTCATTTCATTTAAATATTGGTGCAGCACTATAGGTTCATTCTTAATTTGAAACCAATTCTTTCCGCATATACAAGTCTCAACCATCATTGCACATAATAAACTCTCAAAGGAATAAGTATTCGATCTCCATTTGAGAATGCAGACTCGTAAGCAATGTAGAAATTTTAATTATGAAAAGGAAAAGAGTTCGGGACGAGGCCCGCCCCATTTAATTTTTTTATTTGTTTTTCAATTAACTAATTTATTTTTTATTGGCCCCTGTTTGGCCCCCTTTTTTCCATTTCATTTCATTTTCTTAGGTCAAGAATTGTAGGCGGCTGGAACACACCATTACCTTTGCTGCAACGTCCAGATAAATGTAATGATGCCTCTGAATTTCTTATTTTTTAAACTCACCATTAAATTAGCAAATGACGATAATGCCCCTACTTTTTGACAAGGTTGAATGGGAAAATGGCGAAGTAATGAAGAGGGCATTTTCATCCATCTATTTCCAACGGTAATAATGGTATGGCTCACCTCTGGCACGGGATTAGAGTGTTTGAAAATATTGTTGACATGTTCTTATTTTGAAAAGTGTAAAAATGAAATGAAATGGAAAAAACGGGGGCCAAATGGGGCCTTAATTTTCTTTTTTATTCTTCACGGGGGCACCCCTGGCTCGCCCTGCCAACCAGTCAGGGTTGGTTTTTTTCGCCCCATTCAGGGTGGGGCGGGTCTTTTTGCCATCATTAGGTGGAAAGGGTGCAACAGTAAGCAAAAAATGACGTAAAATGCTCTTGAAAATGGGGCTCAAGTGCAACGTTTTGTTGGAAAAAGAAACCAAACAGAAGCCCAAAATCTTGAAATGTATGGAAAAAAGAGTAATGCTATTCGCTGATGTTTAAGATCGTTTATGTTGTATCACTTGTATTATTACAAAAACTTATAATTCATTTGTCACAAATTGACACCTAAATAGCACTATCGGCACTAGATAAAATTATTCTGGAAAAAATGTGCACACATGGCCAAAAAAGCATTAGATTTGATTAGGTACTTTGGTCGCAGATTTATTGTGCCGAACTGAACACTATTAAATATTTAAGAAAAAAAAATTGAAAAAGTTGAAATCTTGTCTTTTATTATGTCCTATTTTACACCAAACGTTCTTTATATGAAATTTGAACAATAAAATAAATGATATTACAATCTTGTAATACACTCTATGGATCAATTGGTGCCGTCTAAATATCCCATGAATAATTTAATCCACTCTCAAGTGCATGGCAAATGCCCCTCCTTTTTGGATTCTCTATTTTGTCCACTTCGTCACTTTCTAACACAGTATACGTTTGTTTGCATTAGAGTTATTGACGTTGTATTCAAGACTCCCTTTGTTTGTGCTTGTCCGAATCAACTATAATCTATGATTCTATATAGTACAAGGTAAGACCCAATAACTCATCACCAACTTCTCTGCCTTCTTTTGCTTCCCCACTCTTTGAATCTGGTATGCACACCATATGTTTGTATTAAGTTTTGTATATGATTATCAATAATGGCTTTTGCTCTTTTTGTGTGATATGAATTATTATTGTAGATGAATTATGTTACTCTTTTGTTTTACTGCGTAATTGCTGTGTCTTGGATTCATAAATTATTGTTTCCTTGTTGAATTTTGCTCGTGATTTCTTTAATAGTACTGTGGTTCGTGAATTTGATCTTAAAATTTGTTGGAAAGTTTAATGAAGTTATTTTCTTCATCGAATCATGGTTATATGATCTGGCAAACAATTCGTTAGTGTTGTTTGAGATGCTTGATTATGGGTTATGTATATGAATATCAAAATATAAACTTAATTTAAGTTATGCTTACACATTCAATTCTCTGGTCATTTTCAGGAAAAGAAATTGCTGTTATTCGAAACAAATAGTATAATTTTTAGGTGCAGAGATGCAGCAGCTAATGCAGCTGTTGTTGTCGCTTCAGTATTTCTTCATAAAATATATTTTTTCTTTCTTGCAATGATGATAGATTTATTTATTGTTTATGTTTATTTGTTTTCCTTTGTATAATTTTTTGACGTGATCACAAAAATCATCAATAGCCCTCTGGTCCGAGGATTCATCTTTTAGCTTATCGCTCTGTATGTAGATGACAATACTGCAAATATTAAATGACATAATTATATCTATCTGCATTCTATTGATAAAATTGATCATCAAATTCCCTTACTTTCTAAAGGGAAAGAAGGTTTACATGAAATAAAAAAAATGTTAAAGCACTATTTATCTCATAAATCTTTGAAAGGATTTTAGGACAAACATTCCACTGCGCCAGTCAATCTAAAGCACTACAAAAAATATGGTTATTAAAGTTGACATTTAATGACATGTTTGGTAACATTGGACTATAGTCTATATAGGATTGGAAATACCTATGAAGGCATATGAAATGTTTGTCCTTGATCATCTCCAATAGAATGTACTAAAAAAGGTTTCTTCCCGAATTTTTGTTTGAATTTTTTTACGTGAGCTTGGAAATTTAACATGTGATTTGAGGTTTTATCTTTAGATACTGCTTGTCATATTTAAGAGGTTAGTTTTATTTTCTCGATCAAAATACATTACAACTATGGTTATATGGGTAATTTGCTATGGCATTAATGCAAGCGAGGAAAGCACAGTTCACACCCCTCCCTTTTGCTTTTTGTATTTCTTATTTTGTCGTGTTCGCCACCTTTCTAGCATAGCATACTGTATATGTGTTGATCTGTAGCTTTGACGTCATATTCAAGGCTTCCTTTGTTCAGTGCTCATCTCAATCAACTAGAAAATATATAATATTAGGTAAAAACCAAGAAGGCTTCACCATCTTCTCTGCATTCTACTGCTGTCTGACTCTTTCAATTTGGTATGTAAATGAATTATATAAGTTTCAAACATGATTTCACGAATTGATTTTCCTCAATTTTATATGATATGCAAGATTCTGCAACCCAGTATTTAGTGTGTAATTTCTGGCTTGGAATGGTAAATTGTATTCTTCTTGAATCTTGCTCATTTTTCTTGAATTTAGTACTGTAGTTCTTGAATTCTGTCTTCCAGTTTGTGGGAATTGAATAATTTATTTTCTTTTTCTGATCATGATCTGATTTGATCTGGAAACAATTCATGATAGTTGTCGACTATGATGCTTGGTCTTGGATTATGCATGTGAATATAAAATTATGAACTTACTCATTGTTATGCGCATTTTTGTCCCTGGCCATGTCTCTGGTCATTTTCAGATAAAAAAGAAGTAATTGATTTTACTTCCAACCAAATAGTGGACTTTTTTGGTTCACCGATGCAGTTAATGCTGCTGGTGCTGTCTTTTTGTTTATTGATTAGTGAAATTTACTTTGTTCTTCCTTGTGGTGATGATGATGTATTTATTTTTATTTTGTTTTTTTCCATATTATCTGAATATCTTTATGTGGTAATGTAAACTATTATTAACTCTGTGACTTAGGGTTTAATCTATAGCTACCGTCTGTCATAGATGAAAACTAAGCACAAATGAATGGCATAACTATATCCATCTACTCACTGTTAACAACATAGATTTATCAAGTCCTATGATTTTCCAAAGGGAAAGAAGGTTCATATGGAGATGCTAAAAAAATATTATAGCACTCTCAATTAACTTAAATCTATAATTTTTTTTAACTGTATATACCCTAGTTCTGCTATTTTTATATTGGTGACTATCATTTGATGTCTACATTTTCTTCTTCCTGCGAGAGCATGTTTACCTAAGTTTAAAAGAAAGTAGAAGTATAGGTTTGGAAATAATTAAGACTCGTAATCTAAAAAGAAGAAAATTCAAACTTTTAAGTAACTGCTTTTGCCATGCATGTTTGGGCTGCTCAAAATGCCATGCAAATATGTACCAACATGGTAGCTATACTAAAGGGTCATATTTCTTGTTTTCCTGTGGTTTTAAGAAAATGTGGAGCATAAAGAGACTTCTAGTCCCCTTGGTGATTTGTCATGGCATCCTAGTCGATAGATGTTACAAAAATTTCTTACTTTTCTTTGAAAGTTCACTTTATCTATATTATTCCTGTGAACATTTGATGTAACTTCTACATAATATTGCTGCAGTCTGAAGATGAGCAAAAGTGATGGTGGGGGCAGTAATTTGCATCGAGATCCTTTACCACACTACAAGTTTGTCAGGACTCTTGGTATTGGATCATTTGGTAAAGTGAAATTAGCAGTTCAAACCTTGACAGGGCTTAATGTTGCGATAAAGATTCTTGATCGCAAATCAATCAATAATTTGGATGCAGAGAAAGGTAAATTTGTTGATCTCATTAAGCTTACACAGGATCTTTTAAATGTGTTAGGTAATGGAACAAATAAGTGATCTATATACATGACTACTCTTGGACATTACTCCTGAATATATATATATATTCTAAAATCTTGTAGTTTGGGAATATGGCATTAAAAATGTCAATAACATTATGATGAACATGTTAATTTGTACTTAGATGTTGTGATATAGATGAAATAACACCTTTTACATCGTTTTACCTTGTTGTTTCAGTGAGAAGAGAAATCAATATAATGAAACGACTTTCACATCCCCACATAGTTCGCCTATTTGAGGTCATAGATACACCGTCAAAAGTTTATGTAGTCATGGAATTCATGGATTTAGGCGAACTATATGATTATGTTACATTACGTGTTCGACTCGACGAGGATAAGGCCCGCCACTTTTTTCAACAGGTAACTATTCCAATATGACAGTAAGTCAATACACGTGATATAAAACAGCTCAAGTGTGCTACCAGAAAAAAGACAAAAAAAATAATAATAAATAAATAAATTCAAACAATCGAATGGAGGTAATAATATTTTAAATTTTTTTCAAATAGTTATATATGTTCAAAAATTGAACTTCTGATTAACAATTAAGAATGTTCAATTTTCTTTCTGAGATATATTTAGCATAAAACGTCATATGCCTTGTAACCATGCAGTGCAACAATTGACATTCATTATTTACTTGTGATTTTCCAACTTTAGGGTGTGTTTGAGCCACATAATTTTGAAATAGTAGATTGATGGAGAATGTGTAGTTGAAAAAGAAGAAAAAGATATTGATGTGATGAAAAATATTATTTTATTGAAGAATGTGTTGTTAAAAGCGAGTAGAAGAATAATAATGAAAATTTTAATGTGTATCAAACAGAAGCTTAGTCCAAAAATAGATTTACTAGCTTCTACTAATCGCAGTATGTTATTTGATGTCAGAACAGATTATTTCAGGCGTTGAATATTGTCATAGACACAAGGTGGTGCATCGTGACCTCAAGCCAGAAAATTTACTCTTGGATTCTAAACATAATGTGAAAATCGCCGACTTCGGTCTTGGGAACATTACACTTGATGGGCATTTCCTTAAGACATTTTGTGGAACTCCAATTTATGCTGCTCCTGAGGTTCACTATCGATGATATAATCATATATATCTGGAAATAGCCTTGTACTCCAATCTGAATCATATTATCTTTTGTCAGCTCATGTGCAAAAAATTATACGCTGGTCCTGAGGTAGATGTATGGAGTTGTGGCATTATCTTATATGCACTTCTGTGTGGAAGACTTCCTTTTGAGGATGCAAACATGTCTTGCTTATTAGCCAAAGTACAGGTGAATAAATGTTATAATTGATATTTTCCAAGCTTGATGTCATCTCTTATTTCTGCCATTCCTTTTCCACTAGAAAGGAGTATTCCCTGTTTCAGCTCACTTGTCAAAGAGCGCACTTGACTTGATTTCAAAAATACTTGTTGTTGATCCAATGAAACGCATATCAATTCCTGAAATACGTCAACATCCATGGTTTCGGGAAAATCTTCCTCTATATATTGCTAGTCCATCACCAGATGCTTTAAGCAGAACAGAAAAGGTAACTATGATTCCTTTTGATCATCTAATTATATTTTTGTATCACCTTATACTTCTTCGGCTAATTTTGTGTCCTTGAGTCTTACTGCTGTCAATAAACATAACGTGTCCGAGATAAACGCTGATTAACCTGTTTCTTTGAGAAAATTCTGGGACATTACCGAGTTTCCATATGTAGAATGGACACAGCATCACATACCGCATCACATGTTGGCTTGGCGCCACTGTCCATGACCAATGCGGAAGGGGCATGGTAAAGAGGTAATTAACATATGCACATGCAGCACTTTCGAGAATCGAGCAGACTTAGTGGAAGAGTTTTGATAACCTTTTAATCTGGACTTCCTTGAGATGTTTGGAGCTCCCACCAGGTTTTGAGTGATTTGGAATCCATTTTCATACTTTCATACAATATCTTAATTGAATTTGAGGGGACGGATATTATTGGAGACATGCAGTGCATTGGCATTGTTGAAATTGTAGAATATTGAGAAAGCATTTTCTCACTAGTCAAGAATGGCATCCTTTGGACCAACTTAGGTTAAGTGAGCAACAATTTTTAGGAGAACGAAGCTCCTGAGGGGTGGGTTTAGTCATCTTAAAGGAGTGTTTAAATTTCTCGTCAGGCCTAGAATCAGGAACTCTGCAGGCTGCATTTGCCAGGAGGTTGATTTGTTGGGTAGTTTTCTTTGGCCCAAGGCAGTATTTGTATGCCAGGTGTTATGCCAGGCGGGCTACACAAATCATAGGGAAATACCTCGAGAGAAATACTTATAAAAAATAACCTTTTTTAAAATTAAAGACTTTTGATTTTACTTTTAAAAAAATGTCAAGATGACCACGAAGTTAAATATACCAAACAACATCAGACAAAGGGAGTAGACTTTTGTACGTAGTTTAGGACTATTTCATGGTTGCAGAGAAATTTATCGGTGACTGAAAAAAAAATGTAATGTTAATTGACACTCCTCTAGTAAATGATTGCACCTGGTAAATATTGATTTTTGTTTCTACTTTCTTATCTCTGCAGAAAATTTATGTCACGTGTGATTTTTAGTTTAAATAATTCATGGTTTCATCCAATTTACAATTCTGTATTTCGGCGACGAAATATTTTTTATTGGGAGGCTGACTTTATCTTTTACAAATTGAGAAGGTTGATATGGATGTTTTGCAAGAAATGATTAAGATGAGATTCAACATCCATGAAGTCATTGGATCTCTTCATAATAATTTGCAAAATGAGGTACCAGGGTGTGATTCCCCTTTTTTTCACTTTGCTGCAAAATTTAACATTGTTTAATGTTTCAGGCTACTGTTACATACCGCATGTTACAGCATACCCGTTCTCCAGGCCCTGTACATTGCCATCACGAGATTCTAGAATCTCTAGTAAGTTCAATCTTCATTTTTGTAGTTGTAAACTCATTGCCGTTTATTTGCATTTGACAAGTTTCCTTTATTATTTCTGTGTACATTGTCAAGTTCTATCAGAAGCAACTCGGCCTAATATCATAACTTCTTTTGAGCCAAAAAGATGATTAATTAAGTCCTTACTGGTTGTCTTGGCCAAAAGTGTGTTGCTGGAATTTCTGTATGCCTTCGATTATATTCACTGAAGCAGCTTCAGGATTAGTTTGAGTAATCTTCTTACGCCACAATAAAATCATCTCTCTTTTGATTTTAATTCCTAGTCGATGACAGATGACAAAATCATAGAAAAATTGCTTATGAATTTTAGTTGTATTTCCACCATCAGGCCTTTAATTCTTTTAATAGATTGTAATTAGAAAAATGCGATAATATAGCAAGAAGCATTCATTTGCTTAGAGAACTAATCCTTAAATCAGTTGAAAAGAAACGTAAAAAGCAATATATATCACGCAATAATAAAATAATCAACTAGTACAGACATATTTCTGAATAACTGATTTTGTGGAACAGGGATGTGTGGATCATCTTCAGACATATTTACAGACAGCTTCTCCCGTCGAAAGTAATTGGAAACTTGGCTTTAAGGTAATATTTGTTATTTGGATCAGTAAGTGCTATTTCATACTTCCACAGGAGTGTGACTTTCTTATTCATTTTTATTGACTTGCTTTCATAATTTTATGGATCCAGTCTCGAGCATCTCCACGTGAAACCATGATGTGCATTCTAATGATTTTCCAGAATTTAAACGTGAGATGGAAGGAAATAGGACAGTATAACATGAAATGTATGTGGTTACCTCCACTTTCAATGCACTCAAGATCAACCACTGGGGCGGATTGCAGATCAGGTGACACTGTCAAGTTTGAAATTCAAGTGAGTGAAGTGTCCTCCGATTGCATCTTCTAAGTTGTCCACACTAACAATCCGTCCTTCCCCTCCAAAGAAATTTTGGTTAATAACAAAATATAGTACTTGGGGTCATGTTGGTAAGTTTTCTTACATCTCACCCTCACAGAGCCCAAGTATCCGAAATGGAGATTCAGTCGTGATTCTCCAGATGGAAAATGACCAATGTCGGCATGAAACCAAAAAAAAAAAAAGGTCAGCTGTACTGCAATTGTGCGAACAGGTGCCAAAATTTCTGCGGTCTGGCCTATTAAAGGCCCTGCGGCCTAGGAGCCAAGACTGGCCCCGTATTTTTGGCAGGAACCAGGCACAACCTGCCACCACATATGGGCTGGAACAGGCCTGCGTGCGGCCTTTTCCGGCCAGTTTAAGACGGGTCGTACTATCCCTTTTGACACCTCTACTCCACGATGGATGCTTGAAATAGAGCATGGGTGGTACACTTAAGCATTTTGACTTGATTTTTCTCTTGCATGGTTACTAGTCCTGTCTGAGTCATTTTAGGCTAGTCATTTGTACTTTGTAGTCCTAAATGTTAAGTTCTTGATTCTATGGGTTGGTCTCAATTTGATTCTTCCATGGGAAAAGGAGGAAATCAACCAAGCTGAACTGAAGTTGTTACTATATGTGGAACCTAATCATACTTTTTACCCTTATCCTTGCAACTATATTTCAATATTTTTAGAACTATATTTGGTAGCCGTACATTTATTAGGTTGCTATAATGTTCCTACCAGGCCTTTTTCTTTTCTTATTTAATGTGAGAGGCTTTATATTTCTGAATCGTAGTTCAATCTTCTGATCCTTTTTCAGCTTTATAAAGCCAGCGCAACGATATATGTTCTAGACTTGCAACAACTGAGCGGACCTCCATTTTTGTTCCTTGAAGTCTGCTATGCATTTCATGCTATGGTAACATGAACTTATCCTGGGTGAAGCCGATGAAACAATGGCCGGCATAATTTTTCCAGAAGCCTAAGGCTGTGAGAAAAGGAGTGTTTTTCCTTGTAATGCAGTCACAATCCTTTGTAGTGTCTATATTTCAACCTCGTGAACTATATATAGTAGTCATCGTACAAGTGTTTGAAAATTTCTGCCTGAAATAAATAAAGATATATAAAAATTGTGCACTATTTAGGCATTTACCCTCAGGAAAAATATTCCAAGGGGGCAAATAATCTAAGGAACTTGAATACTACGAATCCAGGTGCCCTATTATCTGTTGCCAAGTGTTATTCATATCCATAAACTGAGAGAAAGATAAGTATCATTCTGTAGCTCTTCAGGAATACATATGCATTAAAGCTATATTTCAACAAGCACACCAGAACTAGTGAAGAATTGCGTCCAAGAGAGAAAACAGAACTAAGAACGATGTAGAAAATATAAAATGGAGGCAACCATGGGAAATACGATGTGAAAAATGATGTAGCACAAGAACCCTGCTGAGAAACCACTGGTACTTTATACACTTCCCACGGCAACCCGCCTGAACAAGTGGGCTGCCAATCTTGGTGTCGGAACAGCTTCCAATGGGGTTTTCATGTATGTGACGGTTCCTGGTTGCTCCATCATATCAATATCTTCTACCCGGACACCGGCAGGTGGTGTCCAAGTGAAGTTGTGCATCATGTGTCCAACCATTGACGTGACTAAGTTGATAGCAAGTTGTGCACCGGGGCAGATACGCCTTCCAGAACCAAAGGGAAGTAGACGATAATCCGTACCCTTCATGTCCACATCCATCTCAAAGAATCGCTCGGGTCGGAATTCGAGAGGGTCTTTCCACACGGCTGGATCACGAGCAAGAGCCCATACGTTAACGCTTATAGTTGCTCCCTTAGGAATATCATAACCACCAATCTTCACATTAGCATTGGCTTTATGGGGGAGCATTAGTGGAGTTGGAGGGTGCATTCTAAAGCATTCCTTGATTACACATTGCAAGTAAGGGAGATTGGAGATGTCCGCTTCTGTCATGAGACGTTCGGTACCAACCACTTGGTCGAGCTCCTCTTGAATCTTCTTTTGGACCCTCGGATTTCTAACTAGCTCTGCCAATGCCCATTCCACTGTGATGGTGGTCGTGTCCATGCCTGCAGAGATCATGTCCTGCACAAGTTGATGTCAGCATTTAATGTTGCTGCCACATAATAAAATCCAGATCTATTACGGAAAAATGCAGGGCCTATTTGAGTTTGTTTGTTTAAGCTTAATTAAAACATTTACCTATAAAGTTAGTTTTGACAAAAGTAGTTACTTTCAAAATAAGGAAGTTTTATTATTGAAAAGTAAGAAAAAAGTAACTTACCCAGAGAAGCCCAATGATAGTGTCCTGACTAATGTCATATTGCTTCTGAAGAGTTAGTAATGCATCGACAAAATGATTCTTGGTATCACCAGTCTTCTTGCGGGCAATTGTGTGTTCTTCCATGATTTTCTTAGTGAAGTGATCCGCACGGTAATCATGCTCGGCAAGTGCTTCATTTTCAGCCTTGAATAAGAAACGAACCCACGGGAGGTACTCAGCTAGAGATTTTTTGGTACCCAAATTAATTGCATTGTTTAGAATGCCCTTCAACTCTTGTCCTTGTCCATCAATTACGCCCTCGTTGTTCATAAACCTCTTCCCAAAAGTTAATCTTGTAATGTGGAGGAATGCCATCATTCCCAAATATTCACGCAGCATCAAAGCTTTGCCCTTATTTTCTGCAACAAATGCAAAACCATTTTAGCTGTTGAAACTGAAGTACGGTAGTATAGCAAATAGCACAGATAATGCTAATATTCTGGAATCTGAATACATGTTCATGTTGCAACTCACATTTAGCCAACTATATGGTTCATAGCATATTTCAGCAATCAACAAGCTCACATGATATGTAAATATAAAAACTGCCAACAACAAACTAAGTCTTGTTCTTGGTAAGTTTGGGGTCGACGACGATAATCTTTTTTCAAAACATAAAAATTACCAAAATGGGAAAAGAAAAAAGACACTATCTTGCACTACCCACCTGCTTTCTTTAACTTCCATTGTTCCTTCCTAGCTATTACATGCTTAGATCTTACAGTTACTGCCTATTGCACCCGCACAGTTACTTCCATTTTTCGGATTCAATACCAAGCATTGTGCATCCAAGGCCATTGTTGATTATAAAGGACGTTGTTAATGTTTTCAATCTACAATTTTTTTAATCTTTTCAAGCATCGTCATCTAATTTTGACGCGTTACCATAGAATTACAAGAACGACCGCAATAAATAAAGATTTTAGAGAATCAAGAAAACAAACTGAAAGTGGTGACCTAAACTCTGCACAAGCACTCCCAAATTACAGCTACACTCTTGACCACTAAAACAAACCCCTAAATTCTTGATGACTATAAGAAGTTATAGATTAAACCCTAATCCCAAACACGAGAGCACAAATAAGCAACTGAAATGTGAAACAAGCAAAGCGCACACAGATTTACCACAATTCAACCTCAATCTAAGATCTGCGTCAACTCACTGCCCCAAAATTTTTACTCTGACTTAAAAGATTCATAAACTTTCGAAATGAGTAAATTTTTCCCTTGAAAATAAGAAAAAATTAAGTTATCTATGATCAGAAACGAAGTAATTAGAAACGAAGTAATTTGAAAATAACTCGTGCTTGTATTTAAACTTGGACGAATTAGCCTCCACTCGGTTTACCACATGAATATGATATCTACTAGACAGATCAACTATCATAAACATGAATAAACAAAAAGAAAAAGCAAGTTTCGCAAGTGAAATCTTCATACCAGGAGCACTGCAATCCTTGAAAATGGATTCAACCATTGCAGTAACTTCATCTTCTCTGATAGGTCTAAGAGCATCAAGCCTCTTTGCCGAGAAAAGCTCAAGAGTACACAATTTTCTGACCTTAACATAGTGAGGACCATAATCCGACCAAATCAAATCCATTCCATTTTTGCTAAACTTTTCAATTGTTTTCGTCCGATTCCGATTTGCCAGGTGCTGGTCATTATCCTTGAGCACTTCCTTAGCCAACGCCGCATTGTTCACCACAACATTCAGATGCGAACCTAGGTAGACAGAGAAGATCGGTCCGTATTCTTGTGACCACTCGGTGAAGCACCTGACGAGCACAGGCTTGATGTCGTAGAGGTTTCCGACCACCGGCAACGGCCTTGGCCCAGGCGGCAGTTTGAATCGGAGCCGGTTGAATAGCTTATAGGCTATGAAAATGAAGGAAACTGAGAGGAAAATCAATTGGATACCCATTGGGATGGAAGGTTTAAGCTTGGAGTGTATGGACAAGAAAGTGGTATTATGCAGAGATTTTGGGGTCAATTTAAAGCAATTGCAAATTGGATCAACTAGACTATAACAAAAGTTTATGAAATTAATTTTGTTGATATATATATTTGAATTATTAACAAAATAATTATATATTCCAATTACCTACCTACTCTCTCCCACGTGCTTTACAAAATTATGGTTAGGTGCAAACATGTGATTAATTTGCTCAAATAAAAGGTATCGTTGACTAAGAAAAATGAAAAAAAAATTAGAATATTGAAATTAGAAATATATGTAGATATCTTCTTAGGGGCTGTTTGATGTGGATTAAAATTAGATTTTTAGTAGATTGAAAAGTTTTTGAAATATGAAAGATATAATTAATATTGATTGTTTGACTTGGATTAAAATCAGATTTCAATTCGGACCAAACATTGATAAATGTCACTTTCAAGAATTCTAGGTACCATATCCAACATTCGAGAACAAGTTAAGCCCTTGTTTCGTTCGGATAAAAAAACTGATAATAGTTGTAGATCTCATAGGTTGAAAATGAATTTGAGGGAGCCATATAAACACTAAGTTGCTCAAGGGGAACAGACTCGATTAAAATAAGTCACGAGCAAGGGAGAAAATGAAAGTTTGAGGATCTAAGATGAAAAAAAAATTGAGGATCTTAGTGTAATATGCATCTATCATTTATAATTATAACACACAAGACGATAATTGTGGTTGTTGGATTTGCAGATCATTTCACTTTTTGTCTATACATATGTTGTCATGTAAGTTGTCCGTGAAAAGTTCAGATTCTCATCTAAAAAATTAATTTTAATTTTAATTACACATTCTATAATTTTTATCGAGATCTATCAAAAAAAAAAAATCTAATTTTAATCCGAGATTCCCTCCGTCCTGTGTCCACCACACAATTGTACTATGTAATTGGAAGTAGGTATGATATATATATTTTTTCGTTCAAAAAAATTAATTAATCAAAATTATTGTTAAATAACAATTTAATCGAGGGACGATAATAATGAATGAAATACGATAATGATCTATCTATTTTTTTAAAAAAAAAAAATACGTAAATATACTATAAGATATAGTTGATTGATATCAGTGCCTCATCTTTTGCTACTTTTCATTCGTTTTCGGGACTTCAAGAATATGATATTTGATCAATTTTTTATTTTTTTTTTCATTATTTTACATTTAAAGGGATATTCTTGCATTTTATTTATTATGCCCTTGTTTAATATGGGGGTTAGGTTTTGAACTGAATGGCAGCTGCTGAGGAGTGTTAGGTATATAATTCCCACCTACGCAGCATTGAGCTTTGATCTGTTTTCATTAAAAATGTAAAACGTGGAATCTTTACATCAAACAATATTTTCGACAATATCCTATGAGCTTAGTTCTACGTGAATTATAATCTCAATTTAAATGACGTTAATATAGTATTAAATGATAAGTGAAATTAATTTATTTTCATATTTTATTTTACATATTATCTAACATCACATAAATTGGGATTATAACCCCTATTAGGCTAAAAAAACATTATTGAATAATGTATGATAAAATTTTATTGAGATTATAACCCCTTGTTTCACGTTAACTCTAAACCCTGTTTGAGATTCATTAAAATAAATTTTATTGAATAATGTATGATAAAAAAAATGCATTAAAATTAAAATGAAGCTCAAACAAGGGCAAATTGGGAAATTGAAACAGTTACAAACGCAAATCAAGAATGCTCAATCTTGGTCTCGCATCTATACATTTAACGAATCTTATCATTTCACTTCGAGTAATGCTATTTAGTACTATTAGTGTTACAACTTCAATTTGAGTGAGATTAAACTTCTATTCGATGGTTATTATTGAGAAAAAAAATAATGTTTTGAATAGTGATTTTTTTTTAAAGAATGTATTATTAAAAAGTAGGAAAATTTTGTGTTTACTTGCAAAATATGTTATTGTGTAAATATATAGTTAAAAATGAGTATGTGAATTAAAGAGTTTTATTTTAAGAGCAGACAAACAAGGGCTAAAGTGCCATTAAATGAGTTATGTAATTATACATTTAATTAAACATATTAAATATTGCTTTCTAAACTAATGTTGTAGCACCAATGTTATTATTAACATTAATCTTTCGCTTTACATCACCCGCCTATCACTCACATGAGGTTGATCCCCACTTTGTACATATATCATTATTTATTTAAGGTCAGTTTTCAAGTAATCATACAAGTCGACCTAAGACTATATTAAAGCTCCACAAGCAAATTTAATTGGATTTATGACATGAAAATGAGGACCACACATGATAAAGGAGCCAAGACATGGTTAGTTGAAAATGATTTAAGTGTGTGTTTGAATCTCATTAAAATAAGAATAGAATTTTTGGAATAGTGATCGATAGGAGAATGTGTGGTGGTAAAGTGATGAAAAATTTTAGATTTGTATGTAATATTATTTTATTTGGAGAATGAGTAGTTGAAGTGAAGAAATAGAAAAAAATGAGAATGAGATTAAAATGAGTCTCAAACAGGGCTAAGTTGTTAAATCCCCCGTAAAGTCGTAAACTAATATTTTTCTTCGATAAACGACTAATAAAGAACATTTATTGTCTAAATAGTGTGTGAGTCCTTATTATTTTAAAAAATCCCAAGTTAGTTTTTAAAAATTATTTATAGTTGCACAACACCATCCAACAATGACAACTATTGAATTTTGATAATTGCCGTGTAAAAGTAAAATTAGTGTTCTAAAAGTGTAAAACGTGGTTGGACATAAATGCGAAGTTTCAAGTTTTACGAGTTTAAGCGAGTTTAGACGTAAAAAACGTTGTTCTATTTTTAATTTTTAATCATTTTAAAAATAATTTAATAATTAAAATAATATATATCAAATATCTAAAATTATAAAATAATATATTTACTTAATAATTTCTACAATTAATCAATTATACGATTTTCCAAGTTTCAAAATAATTAAAAAAAAAAACTAAATTATTTTTCATAATTTCAATTTTCAACTAAGCAAGTTATACTAAATAAATTAATAGAAATTTCATACATGCTTTTGAAGTTTTCAACAAAATAATGAGTAATTATAAAAGGAGGCACCGGGATCGGGCACGTGGCAAGCCAATCAGATCGACGGCGGCTGCGGTGTGCGCATGTGGGGTTTGGATTAAATTCCATAGGATATATGTCTCCCCCCTTCTAAAGACTATTGGTACCTCTTGAGACCCACACCCAATTCCCAAACTTATACTATATAAACCACACCAAAATTTCATAACTTTGACAAGCGTATTAGAATTTTTTAGAATTTTCCAATAAATCAAATTCTCTATTATTTCATAGTTCTAAGTGGGTTAATTAGACATTAAATATTTCATTCAAAACTAAATGATTTTTGAAAAATGAATATATCACATTAATCATCTTGCTGAGTAGAACGTGAATATGTTAGGTCCCATTAAAAATAAGACACGGGTGCCACTGGAATTTTGGCTCAAAGTTGACCCAATTCACAAATATTAAACCATTTACCAACATCATGTATATGCGTGGCTGCGTGAAGACGTAAACTTCCGTTATCCCATTAAAGTAAATCCACAGTAAGTGGATTCTGAATCAGACAGCATTAAATCGGGTGAAAGAATAACGAAATCCGTCAAGGAAAATGCTGTGGCATTGAAGCACTAAGTGCTATTGCTGGAAAAGACAGTACTTTCTTAGTTTCTTAGGGGCTGTTCTCTTTGTGTTTCAGTTTTGTATTTTGAGTTTTGAATTCATTTTGTGTTTTGTGTTTTGAGTGTGTGTTTTGAAATTTCTGAAAAT
>CAIGRO010070230.1:0-12153 GCA_903798355.1 Fraxinus baroniana
AAATTGTTTCCGATGAGGTTTTGAACCATAAAATTCATCTACAATAGAATCTAGATCTCTCTTCTTAGCAAATTCTCATTCAATGCAGAGTGTCATACATTCTGCAAGAAAGTCGCCCTCCCTTTTGTTATGAAAACCCTTTACATATTTTATCGCTATATATGCTTGCTCAATAATCGTGGTAAAAACATGTAAAGTCAATACAAAATAAATTAACCTAGTTACCATAATATAAGAGCTTGTTTGAGCCCCATTTTTTTTTTTTTCCAAAATGCATTTTGAAATATTATTTTGGTCAAAAAATATGGAAAACTTTAGGGTATGTATGTAATATTATTTTATTAAAGATTGTGTGGTCAAAAAAGAGAGAGAAAAATGTATTTTGGAAATAATGAGAACCAAATAAGGGCCAAGTCTCTGACCTCTACTCTCAATCAGATGCTAGCATAACTCAACAGTGTAGATACTTGAAATCGATGCTCCCTCCTTATATCTAGTTCATAATATCACAACTCATATTCCAAATACGAATATCTTGCTTTGAAAAATTTTCAGGATACAATTTATCGGTAAGCGTACAAATATCATGACTTTCAAATGGTTAAAATGAATCTCTAGGATAAAAAATTAGACTATGAGAAAGAAGTTCTACCGATGTATCATTAAATCTTGAGTTCAACTTTGTCAAAAAAATCTATTGCTTCAGAAATAACAAAGTGAGAATAATGCACCACTGTAATTTGATCATGAGAAAGACGAGGACCAACCCTATGCAAACCATCCAGTTCGGTATCTCAATATCATGTTTTGAGAAAAACATTTTCACATCCCCAAAAAACTTTTCCCAATCATTATCTCCCATTGCATCTTTAGGGACTGCGCCATCTAAAAATAAAGGTGCAATTATTTAAACTATAAGATTAGAAACATTCTTGCATAAAAATCCTTCTAAAAAAATATCAAATTGTAGAAAAGAAAGCCGGTCATTTGTAAAAATATAAAATAAATTCTGACTCAAGAAAGACAAGAAAAAAAAGTATATATCAAGAGCACCCCTAAAATCGCATGGCAGTATTAGTAAAACTAGATCAATCATGCTACATGTACATCATTTTTTGCTCAACTTTTTATATTATGTCACGTGACAACACATCATTGGACAGCTTAAATCTAATTTCTCGCCCACCACATTTTGAAAACATTGAGAATGTCATCCTCAATATAAGAATAAAGCTCAAACTAAATAAAAAATAAAAAAAGGTTCAGAGCTGACAATCTTAAGAGGGTTTTTAGTTTGGTAGGTAAAAGAGGTAACGAGACAATTTTTATGGTTTGTACTTTTACTTCTTAAATTTGGGTTTTTATGTCCAAATCCACAATAAATTGAAATCTTCAAGTAATTACATAAAAAAGTCGCTATTTTCATCCACAACTTTTATATATCTATTCACTTATAAAAAATTCATATATTACATTGTTAACATTATGTAAACTTGCTTAAATAGTTAAGAATAAAATCCATCGCTCTAAATTGATCCACTAATTATTCTCTTTAAATTCTTTTGAAACTTTTATATTCTTTAGAATTTACGTTTAACTAGAACCCTAATATTCGCAAAACATCTTCTTTAACTAAAGCCAAAACAAAAAAATAAATGAGCCACAATTAGAGCAAATATAAATTGTTGACCCCAAAAAATGAACTCATCAAATACTGGGTCCACTCTTGCCACGTCAAGTATGGATTCGACGTGTTTTTTACCAGAACAAGTACGATAATCAGCTTGGAATGGACGCGGGAGGCACTTTTCGACAAGAGACGATAACGTTTCGGACTCCAACGGTGTGATTCGATGGAAACCACACTATCAACGATTACCAAACCAAGATAATCAAGAATAAATCTCTCATCTCGTCCAAAGGAATATGTAGAAGGATAGATAAGAAAGGATTGGTTAATGTTGTAACCACGATGATCTTCTAGCTGGATTTGTATTTCAACAAAATATGCAATGAACAATTTGATCATCCCAGTAATATGTATTTTCTCTTTGGATTATCAAGATGCCAACCGTTTTTCCTTACAAAGAGTGGCTATTTATACTGTTATGGTCGACGTGGTGATCGTTTGATCAAAACCACGTGGCTACATCTCCTACACTGAAGTCTCACATCATTGTCCATTCATACAATTAATACATTGGTAAGGGGTCAGCCGCTCTATATAGTAGGATGACATACTAACAAACTTTGTCACAAACGTCACATCAATCACTTCTAAGAGATCTTTGAATCTACTACAAAAGACAGCATCGGCTTCATGAGCTTCGGACAAGTTTGAGAGGCTGGGAGAGATCTTTAAGGTGGTTCTCTATGTGGAGAGTTTCAGCTCCTTTCTTTGTTTCCTTAGGTAGTGGTTCAAACTGTAGTGCCTAGTACTTGAGGTAGTGCCTCAGCATAGACTTCGGCCTTGCAATGCAAGGACCTCGATTTTGTTTAATTTCTTCATATTTTGACCTCCTGGGTCTTCATTTGACCTTCTGCTTACATGGCTTGGTTGTCCACATGGAACTCTCACAAGGAGCCTCGAAAATGAAGCGTAACATAAATAGACATAGTAGTTTTAATTGCTTGTGGTTTTTGTCTCAGACGACTCGATTTCATTTTTAATTTTGACGATATAATTTCCTTTTCTAAATGCACAAATATATTTCTGGTTCATTGAGATGAGCCTACATACTGTGGAAGTTGTAAAGGCTCAATACTACAATTGAACTTCCCACCAAGTTCCTTATTATATACATTTTGAATTGAATACATGCTTGTTACAGAATCATGGTTCCCTTATCTACTTAGCTTACGTCCCTCGAAAAAAAAAAGAACTTGCCTCATTGAACTCAAACTTGTGGGAGTAGTTTGTGTTTTCCTGCCCAGTTTGGTCCGAAACAAAATCATTAATGGTAAGTCAAGGCGAAACTTTGTTGGTTGTTTGTCCAAGATCTTAGATACAATCAGAATATGTAAACCGTGGCATGCTTAACCATCGTGGCTCTATATTTCTTATCGTCAGGGTTAAGATGTGTACCCTCCCCCACTCCCAAAATATATACATGTAGAATAATGGACCTTTGATTCGTGGAATCCGACCCGACTCAAACACCACCAATCACACAAACCCAAAACCACAACTCAATCCCAAAATTGGTTGCTTTCTTGGCTTGCCCACAAAGGACTAGGTATGAAATACTTGCAGCCAAAAACAAACCATAAAGGCTGGAAAAAAACAAGAAGAAGAGGCTCAACATTGGAAGCACGAAGCAACTGTAGCCGTCGATTTCTCTCCACACAAGTAAGGATACAATATAATGTCACACACCATAGCTAACACAAAGAGTTAAACATATATAAGTTTTGGAATAGGCTTTTAGGTTAGGAATTAATTAGGCCCAATAGCTAATAGGTAGTGGGTAAATGGGCTATCGACCTAAGAAGCCATCCAAGATTTATGGGTCGGGCCATGAGTAATATTAATTAAATTAGGTCACTTCAAATGGCCCAAATTGGTTGTAGGATTGGTTTGAGTGATTGTGGTGTCAATATTTCGCTTCACTCATTCGCCGAGACCTATAAAGTATAATCCATAAAACGGTTAACATCATTGTCCGGGATTTATTGGGTATAAAAAACACAACAAATCTCCACCTTGATAACCAATCAATCTGCAAGTAACCAAAACACAAAACCAAAACACACAATTTATACTTACATAACAAGGTAACCAATAAAATTAGAATCACAGACCTTACCTTGTGTTTCGGACCAGAAACGCATACCATACATGCTCTATATACTCAACATGGCTAAGATCAAGAACATCCAATAGAAGCACATAATTACAGTAATCAATCAAGAGCAAATAAACATACGATAAAAATATTATATTGGATAACACAGATCTTTTAAAAAAAAAACATGTTCATACAAAACCACATATTAACACCAAACCAACACATATGCAACAGACACATAAATGACCCCACAAAAAAAGGATTATCATATCCCATTTCGTATTGCTCCCACCTCGAGAACACATATCTTCTCTCATCGCTCACCATGCTCACTAAACTGATCACTCAACACATGTCTAACTGGTAAGCCACAATAAACCCTAAATTCTTTGGATAATCCTCTATCACCACATCATTTTTTCCAACCTATATGGATAATGGGTTTCCACCTAACAAAAGTGATAGATATGCCTTTGTCACACTTTACCTTATCAGGGTCTTTTCTCAGATGAAGGATTCCAACATTTGATCACCTCTCCACTCGTGATCCAAATGTCGCACTCCACATCCCTAGTACAATCCACCAATGTACCCCTAGACATATATACTCCACCTTACCAAAAGACATACAACACACTGCTAATACATCACAACCCACTATGCATGCAAACAATTACACCAAAATAAGATCACTCCAATTCATGCCAATGCACATATCAAACAATTTGAAATGCAACATATAATCATGTAATAGAATTGAGCAATCACACATATGCAGAAAATGATTAACCACATTCACCTCAGAATTGAGCAATCACACAATAGGTTTACACTCAATAAACCTCACTAGAGTCATCACTCGACACTATGAATCAGGCATACAATTCAACAAAACAATGGCCTTATACGTATCAGACACTTTTTCATCACAATTAACGATATCTTGAACAAGTTTGTTGAAAATATCCAAATTGTCATCATGATCCTTTCAAGGATCCATTTTAAAGCTANATAGAATTCAGCAAAACAATGACCTTATACGTATTAGACACTTTTTCATCACAATTAACGATATCTTGAACAAGTTTGTTGAAAATATCCAAATTGTCATCATGATCCTTTCAAGGATCCATTTTAAAGCTAAAAAACCTTTCAAGCAAGTACAACTTATTAGGAGTAGATTTCAGCAAATATAAGTCCTCCAACTTTTGCTAAAGTTCTTTAGTAGAATCAAGTTTTCCAACTTTTCTCAAAACAATGTCGGATAGGTGTGAAATAATTGAAGTGTAATCAAGTTCATCATATTCTTCTTTTTGTATTTCTGTTAAATTTGCAGTAAATTTGTCATCTATGGCCTTCAAAAGTTTTTATTGAACCAAATCTCCTTCATCTTTTGTTGCCAAATTGAAAAGTTCACTTTCCCATTGAAATTTCTAATTTCAAAATGTGAAGACATTTTGAAAAACAGAACAATCAAAAATGCACAAATAGGTCACAAAAAGTAATCCTAAGGCAACAATATACATCGTTCTAGATTCTCAAAATTTCCTGAGACTCGAGATCTCAGATCAAAAGAATATTTAAACGGGTCAAGTCTAGGTGTTCTAACGGAATAGTCAATGCATCACGAAGGTTTGTAAAAAAAAAATCAAATTCTCACGCAATTAAACATAGAAACAATTGTTAACTTGCAGTTAAACCCAACACTTCAAATAAAGCAAATAGTTTCTAAATTTCTAGCATAAGAAGTGGTTACCCATTCACGATAACCTCAATCCTAATGTTACCCCATACAATGACACGCTAATGCTGAAATTTAAACATGATTAGTCAATTTACCAGAGCGGATCTATATTAATACGAAAATTACGAGAGATGCGAATTTATCATTTTAGGGCCACCACTATTCTCCCTAAAATCTCCAACAACCGCAGCAACCAACCGAACAAAAATTGAATCACAAATGCGCATGGGCAGAATCGTCCAAATTTCATTATATAATCTGAAATAGAAAACTAACAACACAAAATCGTTAGAAATCACGTTATAAATATTCTGCCCGAAGAGATCGTCACCTGAGGAGGTGCCACGCGGCCTCATGCGACGCCGACGATTGTCACCCCCACGCGCGGTCGACTCGGGAGTGCCACCACCTGCAGATCAAGGTTCTAGCTTCCATTTCACCAATGAACTTCTGGTTTGGCCAGAATTCGCGGTTGTGGGTCCATTTTTTGGGAGAAAAATGGCAATTTCCGATTTCTGCTTCGTTTTTAGTCATTTCCAACTAGTTTTTGGTTTGAAAAACAAGGATTTCTCACCCCCCAACAAGCTCTGATACCAATTGTAGAATAATTGACATTTGATTCGTGGAATCCGGGCTCAATTTAGACAAATACCGAAGCAAACACCACCAATCACACAGACATAAAACCACAACTCATTCCTAAAACCGGTTGCTTTCTTGGCTTACCCACAAAGGACTAGGTATGAAATATTTGCAGTCACAAACAAGCGACAAAGGCTGGAAAAAAACAGGAAGAAGAGGCTCAACGGTGGAAGTACGAAGTAACTATAGCTATCGATTTCTCTCCACACAAGTAAGGATGCAATATAATTGCACACACTATAGCAAACACACGGGAGTCAAACATATGTAAGTTTTGGAGTGGGCTTTTAGGTTAGGAATTAATCAGGTCCAATAGCTAATAGTTAGTGGGTAAACGGTTTAATATCATTGCCCGAGATTTATTGGGCATAAAAAACCCAATAATACACACATACACACATAGCCTTAGCTTCATTAATTTTGACTTTTATGTAAAACCAGTTTTACCAAGATGCTTGTTGCTTGTGTTTCATGACTTGAAGCAAGGTATAAATAGTAATTTTTCTCCCTCTAAATTTGATTATTTTTGTATTGCAATATCAGTAACTCTGTAAATGCTTGTGCTCATTGCAGTTCACGACATCTTTATTGAAGTACAAGCATTTTGCATTGAGTTCTCATGGATTAAAATGTTGATTTTGAGCAAAAATATTAGTGTGGATAGATATATAAAATTGGTGTGGATCGATATATATTGTTTAAATGAATTAATTTAAGGGTTAATTTCATAAACGGCCACTGAACTTAGGCAAAAATAACAAAACTGTAATTGAAGTTCAAAACTTGCAGAAACGGTCACTGAAATTTCATGCGCTTTCACAAACGACCACTGTAGTTTAAGTTTATTTCACAAACGGTCACTGGAAGACCGTTATGCCTTTAATTCAAACATAAAGGACCAAAGTGAGTACATCCGAATTTTGGACAGCTTGGAGGTGCCAACTTTGGACCACCATAACTCTATCCTCCGACCACCTTTTTCCACGGACCAATATACTATATTGAAGCCCTTAATTCCCTCTTAATAACCCAACCAACCACTT
The DNA here is from genome assembly GCA_903798355.1 of Fraxinus baroniana. Taxonomy (NCBI): domain Eukaryota; kingdom Viridiplantae; phylum Streptophyta; class Magnoliopsida; order Lamiales; family Oleaceae; genus Fraxinus; species Fraxinus baroniana. The sequence goes on from CAIGRO010070230.1 coordinate 7,218, forward strand.
GCCGTGATCCCATCGGAATTGGCCGAAAAATCTCACCAAAGTGAGCTATCCGGATTTTGGATAGTTTGGAGGTGCCAACTTTGGACCACAATAACTCCGTCCTGTGGCCACCTTTTTCTACGGATGAATATACCGTATTGAAGCCGTAAATTCCCTCTTCAAAATCCACCCAACCATCGGCCGTGATCCCGTCTGAATTGGCCGAAAAGAGGAGCCAAAGTGGGCTACGCAAAATCTGCAGAAATAAGTTTCGTTGACATTTGCACTTGTACATTTATCGCAATTATCACATGATAAATACCATAGTATTTGGTTTAATGTGACCAATGTTAATTTGCCTTTGTCCAGAAGGTTTTGTGCTGCAATGTTTCAAATAATATGTAAAAAAAATTACTAAGGGTAGGGGTAATGAAATGCTATGTAAATGAGAAGGTGTAGTGATTTGACATACCATATGTTGGAGTTGCTGTATTTGTTTAATAGTGACTAACTTTTCTTTTGGCGGACGACAAATAGTGATAGATGTGGGAAATATATAAGCTTTTCTTGTGATGTTGTCATTCACTGTGTTGATGTTGTTTTCCAGCCAAATGTGCATGTAAGGTATCAATTGTTAGAAATAATAAGGAAATTTGGAGTAATAATTACAAATGATATAAGTATGCAATTGACTGAGTGAGAGAGTGTACCAATGCTTTAGTTGATGAACTTGCTCAAATGGAGGATTAATGAGTATTGATGAGTTGATTTTTGTAGAGATAGATATACCTAAATAGTCATTGAATTTAGTTTTTGTGTGTAAGGTTTAAATATACGTGTTGGTGTGATTGTGTAGGAGGATGAGTGAACTTACCATTGAAAGAAATTACTCTTAATCTGCTGCCTACAAGAATTGGCTTTTTCTTGATCGTGTTGCANAGTTTTTGTGTGTAAGGTTTAAATATACGTGTTGGTGTGATTGTGTAGGAGGATGAGTGAACTTACCATTGAAAGAAATTACTCTTAATCTGCTGCCTACAAGAATTGGCTTTTTCTTGATCGTGTTGCAGATGGTATTGCATTCATTTGTAACGAAGTTGTCCCATATTTGAAGAATACGTGTTTCTAACCTGTAAGGTTTTTAGTAGTATTTAATAACAGCTAACTAAAAGAGTTAATTTAGTGTTGGCAGTAATGTCTAACCTTTCATTCATGAGAACGACATCTTGCACTGTTGATTGGTTGTCATGAATTTGAATTACTCTTTTAGGAAAGATGTCGATTGCAATTCCAATGATGCCTAAGAGGAGTAACATGTGTTAGTAATTAATATAGGATGTAATTTATGTTTAAGATGGACGTAATGGAGTGTAAGACGTTAACTTGATTGCAAGCACTTACTAATTTTTGCATTTGTATCCATGTATGGCTGAAGATTTTTGAATGGTATAAAGTTGTAGGCTAATGAGAGGAGGCAGTTAAATTCTTCATCAACTTCAACAACTCTAGTTTTTGCATTGATTATCCATCAGATGTTTACCAAGTTGGGCTCTATAGTTGTTATCTGCTTCTTTCACTTGTGCATTTGAGATCAGGTATGTTTTCTGTGGTAGTAAGGTATCTTCGAAAGCTGTGATGGCATTGTCGAATAATGTGGTCTGAATTTTGTTTCCCTACAGGGGAAAAACTGAAGTTAAAACATGAAAATGTAATATTTTATAAAGAAGTACTGAGAAGAATTTTCATGTTGTTTTAAATGAAGTTAAACTATGTAAGAGAATTTACCTTAGGATCCATTAACCAAATGTGTTGGTATTTCAATTGACTGTTTCAAGCTTTGTTGGGTGAGCATTTTTCTGAAACTATTGTTTTTATAGTCCAACCAGATTCTCCAGGTTTGATGTCAGGTATGAGTTATATTCTATGGCCATTTGTATATGCAAAGAATTACATTTGATTAGCAAAAGAGAATAGTTAGAAGAAAGAAGAGTTATAATAAAACATAAATAGTGAAAGATATAGAGGATAATGTTATGTTTGTAGTTAATTTTGCGGTTGGGTGAAAGGAAATTACCAGGTTGATTGCAGGAATGAGGAAATGAGACTGGAGAGGATAAGAGGGTAAAATTTTTTTTTTGGCTTCTTATATATTGAGAGATGAGATGCACAGTAGATAGAAGTAGTGTAAAAGTTAGTTTTTTGTTTTTAATATTGACTTGAAAATGGTTAGTGGGAGGCACTGATGTGGTTTTTTGCAAAGGACAGCTGTTGGTTTTAGAGAATAGTTGAGAGTAAGTGGGTTGCAAGTGTTGCTCATGTGTTTTTTGCAGGGGATAGATGTTGGTACAGTGAAATTAGTGGGTTGTAGTGAGGGAAGAAAAATTAGTGGGTTGCTGAACACGTATATTTCGGGGCTGAATTTTTCAGCCAGAAGTGCGTAGATGAACGAATTTGACCCACAGGCGATAATGGGCATATTACGGCGGGAAATGATAATAAATGAGTATTCTAGAAACCAAAAGAATACTATAATATTTCCAATGGCTCTCCACCCAAAAAACCAATGGCTAAGCTGAGAAATTTTGATACTATTAGACAACACCATAACTTCAAACACTTCAATTGATTTTTATTAATTTCTCTTTAGTGTTAATTAATTGGAGTCCTCCATTAATTTGAAACAAAATAATGAGATCTGAAATTGGAGATCAAATCATGACAAAATGTGGGGTAAAAATTTGTTATTAGTATGGATTATTGTTGTAATTTTTATTGTTTTACTAAAACTAAAAACAAGAAATAATTAACTAAAATAATTAGCTCTTCAATTTTAGAAAAAAAAAATACATAATAAGATGATTGTCAAGAAATTCTTGAGAGGTGAAAATACCAGATGGGTTGAGAGTGGCATGAATTCTTGCAGAGGAATTGACGTAGTTGCCCATGATGTTGTGCTCTAACAAAGGTAGGGGAAACTCTTGAAATGAAGCTTTTCCTATTAGTCATTCTTCCAAAACAAATAACGTGTGCACCATGTAGAAGTAGCGAAAGCAATAAATGAACATGTTCAATCATATTTTTTTGAAATCTTCGCCTATAAATTCGTACTTGAGTGAAAATAATAGCGGTTTGTGGTTGTTTCAACAGGTACTATAATAAAAAGAATAAGAAAAATTGGATTTAAATGGTGATAATTTTCTTCCAGTTCGAAATCAAATTAAATTTTAGCCTGAACTAATATATGGATTCTGCATTTTAGAAATAAGCTCCATCTGCATAGGGAGAAAAAAACAATGATGAAAGAAGAATTATACACCAGAGAATTTTTTTTTATCAGCTAAATCCACGCCAGCAAAATATAAACTTCATATAAGTAACTATTTGGCGAGAAGGAAATTGTTTCACCATATTTCACTTCTTAGAAAATTTTTGAAACCATTGTCAATCAGCAATTACTATGATTTCCTATAAATGTGAACCCGAAACTCACAATTCACTTGCACGTAGCTCAAGTTCATCATTTCAACTATGACATCATCATACTTCTACTTAAAAGATTCGCCAATCAAACAATTATATAATGCCTCATTATAAATTAAAGGGAATAATGAACCTGCTCATTTGATTCTTAAAAAAAGAGGAATTACAGAGCAAATAGAGAAAAACAGAAACAGAGAGAAAGATGGTAAATTTTGAGTATGCTAATTACCCCTGCCGATGAAATTAATTGGGAACCAAATCCAAATTGATCCAATCTAATCACAAAATTACTCTTAAAAACTATGAGATTTTGATTCAACCACTGGGTCGATTAATATGAGATGGAGGAGACCCAACCCGTGATTGTATCTTCAACACTGCTTCCCTTAGTTGAGGAGTTTCTTCTTCGGATCTGAGAGTTTTGGGAAGGAGTAAAGGGAAACCCTATAATCAGATGAAATTGGCGAGAGTGAGTGGAAAGAGAATGAGTGGAGAATGAAGAAAATTCTCCCTTAGCCGAGGAGTTTCTACTTCGGATCTGAGATTTTGGGAAGGAGTGAAAGGAAACCTATAGTTCAATGAAAGTGGCGAGAGCGAGTGGAAAGAGAATGAGTGGACAATGAAGAAAATTCTGGAACCGGAAGCCTTAAGTTAGAAGCCGGCTAACTTCCAAGCCGATAAGCACGAACAGCTCAGAACACCAATGGCTTGTGTTAGAGGCTTATGAACATTAACCTGACTTCCGCCTCTTTTATCTTTAGTTAGAAGTATAAAAGGGAGGCTTGCTAATCCATTCACGTCATTTATGTTTTTATGAGAGAAAAGAGAGCCTTGTTCTTCTTTTGCTTTCTACTCCATTTCATTTTCTTTCTTTATATTATCTGTGTGAAAATATAGTCTAAAGAAGGTTTCTATTAAGGTCCGTTTGATTGCAAGGGTGAAAAATGGGCGGAAAAAAAATGAATTTCAGAGAAAATAATTGTCTAGAAATTATTTTGTAATGAATTTTTAATTAAGTGTGTTTGATTGGTATAATTTTTCATTTGAAAAATTTTAAAATTTTATGTCCGTTTGGTTTTGTTTTATATGGAAATTGTCCATTAAAGTGATATTTTTTCCACAATTGGTTATAAAATTTGTTTCCATTGTCAAAAAGTACAAAAAAAAAATGAAAAAAAAATTTGTTTCCTAAAAATTCATTTTTTTTAATCAAAATTTAGTGTTCGTTTGACTTTGTTTTATATGAAAATTATCCATTAAAGTGAAATTTTTTTTAGGGTAGACAAACAGTAACTTTGTGATACTAGTTTGAACATGTTGGAAAACTATGTCATATTTTTACAAACTGAATTTATTGACTTTCTTAATACCCTTGTAATTTTTAATGAGGAAATTACTCCATCATGTATGTACCAAAATGTCACATTTTTAAAGAAGTTGCAAGAATGTTAAAATTGGACATTTTTACCCCTCTGCA
>CAIGRO010070236.1:0-14364 GCA_903798355.1 Fraxinus baroniana
TGCAAAAATTGAAAGAAAACTCTATCGAAATTGTCTCGAAATCACCAAAAAAATTTTTGATATTAAACCTTTTCCCATGGAAAATTGCTCTGATACCATGTTAAACAATTCAAAGAAAAGAAAGAGAGAAAAAAGAGGCTAGGGTTTCATTAGTTGTGCATAATGAAAAGTTAATACAAAACCTAAATATAAGAGACTATATATAGTCTAAAATAAAGAAAACCAAAAAGACTATTCTACCCTTAATAAACAATAAAATAAAATAATGCTATATTTCTTAACAATTGCTAGTAAAATTAAACTAAAATTCAAGTGACGTTAAGCCCCGGCTTGACAACCATTTTTGGGGAATATAGTAAATTTTTGGACAGTCTGTAGTTAAAAAGTTGGAAAAAAAAATTTGGATTTACGTGAAAAAATAATGCTATATTTCTTAACAAGTATTACCAATTACCGTCCTATTTATGAGGTAACTACACATAGAGGTCACTTTTAGATAGAAAAGACACATTTCATTTTTCATATATTGTGCACTCTTTTGATGTTTATGTCCATTGCAAAGCTACACATTTCTTTAAAAAAATCTTAGCAACATTTTCTCTTCTGCGCAAATTTCACAAAATTTCAAAATGTGACCCAGCTTACACGTGGCAAGGATGAAGATGAGAGGGAAGACGGAAGAAGACTAGAAAGGCTATGTTTGCAGCCAACAGAGTAAAAAGAAGACTAGAGTTACAGGGTAATTCCCTCTCCTTTTATTGATTTTTGATGCAATTGATATAAAAAGTGTAGGGAAATAAAACGGGCCCATAAAATATATATGATACGATACGAAGTATAAGATTTCAAATAAACAACAAGATAAAAGGCAAAGAATTAATTGGCAGAAGAACGTATTTTATTTTATTGACTAATATGGAGAAAATAAATATAATAACTGTGCGCACACAATTATTCTATATTTCAATAATACAAAACATTTCAAAAGAGTATAATATTTATAGGGGTGCATGCCAAACCTTAGAAATATCGAAGATAGAAACAATATCAAAATCACTTGAAATAAATGAACAATATTTTTCTAATAAAAATATGTGAAATAAACGAAATAATATTTTTCCAACAAAAAATGTGGAATAAAGGAAACAATATTTTTCCAAAAACAATTCAACCTAATAACACTGAGGGGTTGCTTAATTGTTCAGGTTTTGGATTTGCTCCACATGGTCATCAGTTCGAGTCCCCTCAGGGCCATTGAGGTGAGTAATCGACAGTAAACTTCAGAGCCTCGTGAAATTAGTTGAGGTGCGCGCAAGTTGGCCCGGACATCCACGGTTATCAAAAAAAATCAACCTAATTTGGGTCAAAATAATCAACAATCTCCATTTTGACACAAATTCAGATGCGACGAACGAAGTTCCAAAATTTCTCCACATGAAAAAATAAATTAGATTGCAATGAAAAAACTTGAACTCTTCAACAAGAATCAAACTTTCTCAAACACCAAAATACTCCTCATCTTCCATGTTATCCAACACGAATACATAAACCCAAACATTGGGTTCCCAAAATTTACAAAAAATTAGAAATTACCAAACAGTGTCGAAGTACACCCTATAGCAGAATAAGCTTCCAACGCTTTTATAGAAAGCTCCTCGGTAGTCTCAGCACCTTAAAAAACGCTAAAAGCATATGCAACTGAATTAGCATACACGTACCTATCTCTAGTGGGTCTATCCCTAACAATTGAATACGTTAAAATCGCAAGTAATGGTGATAAAGCGAAATTACCCATATCCTCCAAATTCGACTGAGTAATATTCTTCAATATGGACCCTAAACCAAATCCCAAAGGTATAGTTCCAAACCGAATCTCTACTACTGTACTAAATATGTGCTAACTTTTCACAAATTATGCCCAACCTGGCAAGATGTATAATTGGGTCTTCTTCCACCCCTCCAATACAACACGAACAGCCTTCTAAACTTTCAAGACTTAAGCTCTTCCAGAGAATGCGTACCATTTTAAATCAAGAGTACTCAACAAAATGAGATTCTTCTTCAAGTCTGGAATATATCGAACATGATCAAGTGTTCTACATATTCCATCTACAAGTTCAATCTGAATCTACAAGTACCAGCTACTCGACAAGGTTTATTATTACCCATGACAACAATACATTGCATCATCATTTCATATGTTTCAAACAAATCTCGATTGGGAACATATGAAACACACAAACTGTATTCAAAATTCACTTCTCGTCAGGTTTGGATTCCATGTCAGAAATTGTCAAAATATATACATCACTCAAATAGTTCACGGTTATGAAGGTCTTGTCTGAAGTATTTGATTATTTCCCTTGATTTGCAGTCAAATTACCTTTGTTTTGTAACAATCCCTCTTAATGTGTCATTTCTTCTTAAAAAACCTAATTATTGAAATTTGACATCGACTAACCCCTTCTCCGATCACCATGAACAACGAGGTCTTTTCCATCTCTAACCTCAAATCCAACAGATGCTTCATCTTCTTTTTTGAAAAACGGCATCATATGCATCTTTAATGGTGAGAGTATCACAACTATAAAAGATCATATGTCTCTAAATGAAGTAAAAGAAGCACGAAGTGAACACAAAAAGATTAAGGTCAAATCTTTTTTATTATACGTTACCTCTAAAGTCTCTAAATCAGCGACAATCTCTTTGACACTGCCAAATGATCTTTCAAAGATCCGCCTTCGGCCATGTAATGAGAATACAACTTATACTTCAGATGCAATTTTCTAAGCAGACTTTTAGGCATGCACAATTGCTCCAAGTTTAGCAACAACGCAATTACCATTTTCTCCTTCAAAACGTTCCAAAGAATATTGTTAAAGAGATGAAGATGAATCTGTATCCTTTCGTTGTTTCTCCTCCGTCATCCAAGTTATAGACATTTTCCTAACAACGCATCATCCAAAGTATGAAACAATATGAAGTATCTATATGAAACGATATGAAGTATATGATCGTAAACAAACAACAAGATACAAGACAAAGAATTAATTGACATGAAAACAAAGTATTTTATTCAATAAACTAATATAAAGAAAATAAATACAGTACTTTGTCCTACACAATTGTTTTATATTTCAGTAATACAAATCTTGTCAAAAGTCTAATATTTACAGGGCTGCGTGTCAAACCCTAGAAATATCACAAAGATGGAAACAAGATAAAAAATTCACGTAGAATAAAGGTAACAATATTTTTCCAATAAAAACACGTGAAATAATGAAAATAATATTTTTCCAATATAAATGCATTGAATAAAGGAAATAATATTTTTCCCAAAAAATCCAACCTAATTTAGGTTTAAAAAAAATCCCTAACAAAAAAATTAACACTAATTCTTCCCTACAAAGGATTTTTTATTCAAACTTGTGGCACAATGTAAACCGCTATCAATGGACCAAGTTTGCACATGCCATTGACATAATCATGCATACTGTTTTATTTGTTCATTCAAATCTGAAAGTAAAGTGATTATTGGGTCATTAATTAACTAGATTAATTAGTTTATTTTTAACTTGAGTGACATGTTAATTGCTTTCTGAATGAGGATTTTGTTCTTTTAGCAATGACAAGAAACCGTAGAGCATCTCTATGATTCGTGGTCGGGTTGAACTAAATTTGGACCTTGTGGTGAAGATCAAGATTTGACGTCGACCTCTCTATTCTTAGGAACCTTTGTGGCGAAATCATTTCGATTTCTGGTCGGAATTGATTTGTATTGACAAGAATATTGTTGAGGTTGTTGCTTCTACTTGTGCCTCTAATTTTCCTTAAGCTCGATGCTTGTTGTTACGAAGAAAACTGGAAGTGGATTAATTCAATACCAATTTGTTGGAGGGAATATGATATTATAGACACAATATGAAATAAAAATCTAAAAAACATAAGAAAAATGTAATTTTGCAGAGAATGAAGATTTTATTACAATATGGAGAAAGAATATAAAGATTTTGTTTTTACAATGTTTTGAGTTTTTTTTTTTTTTTTTTTTTCTAAAATATAATGAAGAGCTTAAATATATAAAGGATGTCCAAAACTATAAAAGTAGAGTTATAGATAAAAATGAATTAGGTTTGGACGTCGGGTGGGTCAATACGGGTATTTCAATACCCAGAATCACCCATTATACTTCGGGTATGAAATACCCAACTGACCCACCCATTATACTTCGGGTAATTCATAAATAGAATCATTCAGGTCCTTTTAAATACTAGAACCAAACCCAAATCCGAACCCTCAGTTCCGGTTCGATTCTACCCAAACATATTTTATATATATTTACTAAATATTAGTACATATACCTGGCATGTTAATACTTGAAAATATTTGTGCGAGGAAGAAGTGCAGCTAAAAAATATTCGAGAAGCAAAATAGTGGGTACTAGAAACCATGAAAATAAGAGAAAATTAAATTATCAAAAATTAAATTATAATTTGAGAATTAATTATTTTTTCTTAATAAATTTTATTCGATCCATAAGTGAGGCATGCTAGAGCATATAATTTAATTATGAACAATGCTTAAATTATTCTACTTTTAAAATGAATTGACATAAAAAATACAACTTGGATACATAACTATATTGAACTCACTCTATTTGAATAAAAAAAGAGAAAATATATATTTCAAAAGAGAATAACGAACTCAATATAACAAAAAAGGTAGACCACAGCTCAAGCAATAAATATATCAAGCTCATTTGCCATGCATTAAAAAAAAAAAAAAAAAAAAAAAAAAANAAAAAAAAAAAAAAAAAAACTCACTTAGATTTGTAAACAATGCAAGAAAGTAAAAAGCTCCAATTGCAAAAATTAAACACTTCGATTCACCAAACTTACACCACAATTCAACTTGAATTATTTGATTAAAAAAAGCCTAAATTGTAAATATTAATTAATATGTACTAACATCTAAAATGCAACAATCTGATGTGAGTCAAGAATCAAGATGTAAGAAGGTAAGAGCCAGTTTTGATTTCTTAGGGTTAGAATTACTACCTAAATTGGAATTCTTAGGTTATATATATATATATATATTTAACTAGTCTTTAAATTGTGTGTGTATATATATATATATATTGGTTCCACTGGGTACCCACGATTTTGGTTCAAAAACCAAGGATTTAATTGGATTCAGTTAGGTTATCGATTTCGGTTCCTAATTTATTTTTTTGAGAGCTGGACCAGAATCAAAGATGTCAACTCGAGAGATTAGGTTCGAGTTAAAATGCTCAGAATGCAAAACATACATGGACTAGATAACACCTTCGATCGTCGGGTTGCTCGAGCGCTAGGTGAGCGCCACGAGTGGTAGCTCTTTCATTCAAGTGCCAGGCTGGCACCAAGAGTCTTGGGTTAAAATCTGACTATGCCGCTTGAACATCAAGCAAGTGCCCCGCTAGAGAAAATGCTGCAACTTTTCTGTCGGGTCCTGATTATGCCCAAAGAATAACGCAGTAATTGCAGCATAACTTCAGGGTGTTGATTCCACATGGAGATAGTAAAAATACTTAAAGGATCGAAAAGTGAATGTTCTTTTAAAATCTCAAAATTTGTTTGTTCGAATGAAATTAAGATTGAGTTTGAAATATTGAAAGAATGTATTTGTTGGACTGAAGTTAAAATCAAGTTTGAAAGAGTAAAGCTTTGGAATTCCCTCAGGTTGATTGAATCATTCATGATTCAACATCGATGATTCATTTTTTATAATGTAACTAGAGATGTTCAACATAGTTCCTCTAACCGGAAAATATGTCAAACCTGTTTAGTCAATTATAATTCTAACGGTTAATTCTTATGCTATAGCATGAACACTTGTCAACGGTTAACCGGAAAATATGTCAAAGCTGTTTAGTCAAATTAAAAAACAACTATATACTCAAGCATAAAATAGTAATGAATCACACCAATAAACAAAAATAAATGAGATTATAGCCTTAACGAATACTTCAATCATGATAGAAAAAGCGTGATTGATTCTATGAAAAATTTAATAAAATTTAAGTCAATCTCATAACAATTTTATGAAAAGGAAGTCTTAACCATTGAGTTGTTTAAAACATGAAAATCAAAATTAATGAATCAAAAAGTTTTGAAATCACCGAATCCAATTGAGTCTTTCCTAGTTTCACCAAAGTTTTTAACTCTGTATGGAATTGTTAATCATCTCATCTTGTTTTTCCGTCTTAATTTCTCCTCCAAAATTCTTATTCATCTCTTGCCCTCCGTTTGGGATGGCTCTAGAGTTTAAATATGTGCACTAGATGTTGTTTCCTTAAATGTTCCATTAATAGAAGAAAACCAGAAAAAACGCGTCAAATACCAACTATGCAACCGCATAGTTAAACTCCCTACGGTCACATAGAAGAGTTGAATGTGGTACTAGAAATCTCTAAAGCAACTCTTGCGACCGCATAGGAATACTGCTATTTGACCACATAGCTTAGTGCTTTTCTCAATTGTTGCATTTTGGTCCTCTAACTTCGTTTCTCATTTTTGTGACCTATTTTCCCACTTCTTTTTCCAATGCTTAATTCCTTAGAATTTGACATCGACATCTTTGCATCTTCATTTACTCTTCTGATTCATCTTGGTTATTTGCATTTTGGTCCCTGAACTTTATTTTTCCTTCGTTTGGTCATTTTTCCACTTGTTTCTCCTTATTTTCTCTACATTCATCACATTGTCCTGCAAGAAGTAAATTACATAGAATTAATTTACATTTCAACATAATAATCAACAATTGTCCATGTTTTGTAGTAAAATAAGTGTAAAAATGCACTTATCTGGTCCATAATTTGATCTATTCAAATCCAATACAAATTCGAACTCCCAATTTGGCTTCCAAATAGAATTTTAACTAAAAATTTTCAAATAGACTTCGAATAGGATTTCAATTAGAATTCAGGTTACACTATAATTCTAACAAACTCCACATTGACACGAATTCCACTGTAATGAACAAAACTTCAAAGATTCTTCAACTGGAGACAAATTCCATTGTAAGGAATAAACTTCATCTCTTCAATAAAAAATACAAATGAAATTCTCCATCAAAATTCTCTAAAACTTTGTCATCCAACTAGGGCAAAACTCAATAACCGAATATTACAAAATTCCAAGCAATGGGATTAAATATCACGAAAGAGGGCAGAAACAAGTCTTGAAACAAAATCATCAGAACTGAATGTATCAAAAAAAAGATCTTAGCTACAATCAACATCCTTAACTGTATCCAAACTATCAACTAAATAGGTAGAATTGTACGTATGTGGAGTTTTATGGCCAAAAATAGGTCTATTAGTGGCAACTGAATATAATAAGACAAAGTGACATTACCCATGACTTCTAAATTCAAGTTAAATGTATTCTTTAAAGCAGATCCCAAACTAGACTCCAACAAAATAGAATCCAACTCCAAGTCCACTTGAGTTCTTAAAATATGATGATTGACTAAAGATTCTATATAACATTACAAGAAATTTAATTGAAATTTTCTATGTCCGTTTAACAAAACACAAGCTCATTTACTAACTTTTAGGATTTCACCTTCAACAGAATATCTGTACTCTTATGAATCAATAATACTTAAGGAGATAAGATTTCTTTTCAGATCTGAAACGTGTTTCACTGTATCAAGTGTTCTAACAGCCCTATCAAACATCTTTATTCTAATTCGACCAATACCAACTATCCGCCAAGGTGTATTGTTACTGGTCATTACAACACCTTTTGAAACTTCTTTATATGTTTAAACAACATCCTAATTATGACATATATGAAAAGTGTAAGTTGTATCAAGAATTCAAGTCTCATTTGGAGTAGTAGTCAGACATAAGTAAAATATCTCCATTACTGTTAGGATTTTCTACAATATTTATTTCCCATAAAGTTTCTAATTGTTGATTTGCAGTCAATTTTTCTTGATTTTGTAACTTATAACAATCTTTTACCAAGTGCCCATTTTCTTGCAATAATTACAAAAATTGAAGTTAGATTTTGACTTGCTCCTTGCCAGACTTCCATTAATAATAAGGCCACCTCTACGAACCTCAAATGCAACAATATGTTGAATATAAAGTATCATAAACTTTTTTCAATGGTGAGAGTAACAGGACTATGAGGGTGTTTGGTAGAGATTAAAATCAGATTAAAATTGAAAATATAGCCGTTATTGTTGACTTTTATTAAACGGGTAGGACCCAATAACGGCTATATTTTCAATTTTAATCGGATTTTAAGCCGTAGCAAACATGCTCTATATAAAATCATGTCTCTAACTGACATGTAGTGGGCAATTGTTAGTTACTAGTTCAACCCTAATACGGAATTAAAATTAACAATTAATAAGTAACAAGTCAATTTAATTGTGTATAGATAGTCAATCAATAAAATTTTCCTATGGTTTGAATGCCGTAAATAACACAAAATATGATAACAGAGAAAACCTTTAACTGGGTAAAAACTCCAGAACCAAGTCGTAGTTTCCACTATAGACAATGTGAAAGTATGATCCAACCTAGAAAATTCATTAGACTCGATGATTTAATTCCTACAATATTCAAGATCCGCTGGATCGTGCTTCACTCACACCTGCTTCCAATCTTCTGGAATTGTCTATCTCATGTGGACCACCAAGAACCCTTGTTCTTGTACTCTTACTGTGCTTGTTGTCCAACCTCCCTCAATCTTCAGCAACTCTGAAAGCTATTGAGAAATACCCTCCTAAATATGAATTTAGGAAGTGGGTGTTTTGGATTCTTTAATTTGAAGTTTTCCCAAAGTGTGGTTGAATGATCTCAAAAATGAAAATGATAAATCAAAAAGGATGAATGTTTTCTTGGATATCTAAAGAATGATATTAGGTAAAAGAATAATAAACAACCATACAAAAAAGGTGCAAGGGCTTGAATAATTATAGTAAAAGGTATTTAGGTAGTCTAGGCCCATTAAAACTCTTCAAAACACAAACTAGGGTTTCTTCAGGAAACACTAAGCGATATCTCAGCGATAGGCAAGCAACAGTTGAGCAGTTGTCTGTATTTTATCATAGTTTCTCTCCCGATATCCGATTGAGGTGATTTAAAATGCTTTGAAAAGTTAACTCAAAGGGATACAATTCTTCTAGTTATCCTTATCCATATTCCAATGTTTTCTATGCGAAAAATGCATTACAAGTTGTGGCTGAGAATTTGGAGCATAACTTGTGTAGCTCTTTGATACTCTTTAGACTTCTAATTGCATTCTCTTGATTATATGTGATCTTCTTAGTATCTTGGACTCTTTCAAGCACTATACTACCAACCAAATAGCTCCTCGATTTTTACAACTATTTTATAATAGTCCTTTTTGTCTAAAGAATTGCCAACACATTAAAAACATAACAACAATTAACACAATAAAATCAATCACAAATCTTCTTCATCATATTCGACTTTCAAAGTCTCCAAATGAGTGACGATTTCCTTAAAACTAGCCAGGTGATCTTCAAGAGATGTACATTTATGTCTATGATGAAAATATAGACGTTGTTTCATATGCAATTTGCTAGTAAGACTCTTCGTCATGCATAATTGCTCTAATTTTAACACTAATGCACTGTCTGACTTCTCCTTCAGTGTGTCCTATAAAATATTATTTGAAAGATGAAGATGTATTTAAGATATGGCCTTTCAATCCCACCGTTGTTTCTCCCCCAAAATCCAAATTGTGAGCATGTCGTCAAATCCTACTAACGCACCGTCCAAATCCATTTGAGCAATTACTGCTCTCATTTTTAAACCTTGATCTTCCCAATAATTTCAAAATCAAAAGCTCTGGTACCAATTTGTTATGAAGAAAACTGGAACCGGATTAATTCAATATCAATTTGTTGGAGATAATAAGAGATTATATGCAAAATATGAAATAAGGATCTTAAAAACACAAGAACAATGTAATGCAGATAATAGAAATTTATTATAATATGAAGAACTGATACAATGATTTTCTATTTAAAATTTTTCTAACTTTTTTGGTCTAAAATACAGTGAAGAACTAAATATATAAGGGATATCCAAAACCCTAAAAGTGGAGTTATGTAGATGGAATTGAATGCTCAAAATGCGTCAAAACGTGAAACGGGTCAGGGTTGGATAACACCAACACTCGAGCGTCAGATGGCACCAAGTCTCGAGTGAAAATCTAACGACGCCACTCGAGCGCCAAGCTAGTGCTAGACTAGCGAAAATGCTGCAACTGTAGTTTTGACCCAGGCCAATGCCTGAACCATATTGGTCGACAGTGGCAGTCTACAAGCTGTCTATTAGCAAAAACGAACATTCTTTGTTGAGAAATGGTTCTACCAAAACAAGTCTCCAATCACTTGGATCAAAACGATACTAAGGGCAAAATGGTAAATATTGGACCCTTCGAGTAAATCTGTTGTGAAGAACAAACTTGACGTTGTGCGTATAAATCAATAAGAACATGGCAAGCATTACTACACTAGTTATTTGTGCTAAATTATGGTTAGTATATGAACTTTACACAATGCTTGCAAATGTATTATCAACTTTTAATTGTTAAAATTTAGTCACTCAAACTTTCAAAGACTAAAATTTTCCGAGTTTATTTTTAATTTTTGGTAAAAAGTGGAGATAATTAAAGCCTTCACCTCACCCAGAAAAAAATGGATAATGTTGAGAGAAACAAAGCTCCAATTGTTTTGGAAGAAAAATCAACACGTCATTACATTTTTTCGTTCCGTCCAACACGTCATTACATTTTTTCCCTCTCCAAACCCGCCACCCAACATCTATCTCTATAATTACTCCATCCATGAAATGGGTCATCTTGAGTTCAAAATAATTTTACACTTAAACTGATTTTGATTTTGAATACTGGATGCACTATACCGGTGGTGGATTTACCCCGTAATAAATTTCAAATATGTTATTTAGCCCAAGGTTTTTTAAAGATTTAAAAAAAAAAAAAAAAAAGTCCTCATAATTTTTAACTTTCACTACCACGATTAAAATTTTATGAAATTTGCTCCCACGATTATTTTATTCTAGCTCCACACCTGCAGTATACTCTGATAATTTACTTGTGAAGAAGAAACCATATAGTGTGGTTAGTTGCTGACCCTATGCATTGGTCAATACTCAAGTCACTTTTCTCAAACCATTTTCAATACTATATTGGCGGGCGGAAATCATTATAACAAATGAGACGTAGAACCTTTGAGACATATTTATCCCTCTAATTTTAATTTTTTATTTTTACATTTTTATTTTTAATACTAAGAATAGTTTGGATTGTAAGTTATATCGATCTCAACATCGCCTTATGAAATAACAATATAATATCCAATTTAAACCAATCATGTCAATTCAAACTATATAGTCAATGACATGAACAAAATCTCAACCGTATTCTTTTCTCTATGATTTCAAATAACATTTTTTTTTTCTTTCGACTAATGCTATTTAATTATGCTAAAACACCCATCTAGTTGTCATTACACGATAATGTTAATTAATTAGATCACATATTCTTTCATTTATTTAACTTTATCTGGAATTATCTAGTCTTGCCAACTACGAGTATTCTAGGACCGATCTTTCTACTTAGCCCATGTTTTGCACATATTCTTTTCAAAATACAATCTTTCAAAACTAGGGATGGCAACGGGGCAGGTATGGGTCGGTCGTCCATTCCCACACCAGTCCCGTCGGGTATTTTGTTACGTTGCCTCATCCCCATACCCGATTAAAACGGGACAGGGCGGGGCAAGTCTCTTGCCCCATTTATTTTTTATTTTTTTTACTATTATTTTTTTATTGTCTTTAGTTAGTAAATATTATTATTCTTTTATTAATTTGTTAAAAATAACTAAAATAACTTATGTTCTCTTTAAAAACGATGATAAATTTATAATTTTTCTTCGATAAAAAACTTAAATCTGAAATTAACTTTAAGTGGAGCGGGGACTATATTTCCCATACCCGCCCCATACCCACTTCGGGCTAATGACCCTCGTCCCGTCCCCGTCCCATTTACCTGGTTAGGCGGGTAATCCCCACCCCATTCGGGAGCCGGGCCCACGAATATCGGGTTGAGCATGTTTTTTTGTCATCCCTATTCAAAACTCATTTTCAACCATACAATCTTCAATAAAATAATATTATTTATCACATCAATAACTTTTTCTTACTTTTTAACCACATATTTTCCATTATATCACTATTTAAAATACATTCTTTACTTGATAATACCCATCAAATACACCCTTATTCTATTTGGGTACACATCTAAGGGAAATTCCCAACTCTACTTAAGAAAGTTGTTCTAAAAAGGAAGTCCAGATTTTTGACATTGCACATCGCATTAAATTTAAACAAGCAATTTGGTTTACCTTAAGCTAAAACGAGGTTTTAGATTTTGGGAAAAATTCATGGGCCAGGGATTATCTTTCACGAACTCAAAAATCAGGTCATAATGTTTAAATTTACAAAACTCAGATTTTTCCATGAATTAATTAATTATATTTTACAATTAATCTATTAAATTAAATATTTAATTATAATATAATATAATTGACCCCACTCCACCTCCACCACCCCCACTGTTTCGGCGACCGGTGACTACTCCGATGACTGTTCTCCGGACGCGTTTAATTTCGGCGACTATTTCGATGATCGTTTGGCAGCCGCTTAATTTCGGTAACTGCTCCAATTCCAAGGTCACAGATATCTTAGTAAGTAGTTAAAATTTTAATTTTCAATCACAACTTATTAAATTAATTGGTCACATATCAAAAAATTGAGTCATTCACAATTGACTTCATTTGTCACTGATAAAAAAAATTACAGGTCACAAATTTATTTTTTTAATGGAAGTCACAGATTTTTAATTGGTCACCAATTAAAAAATTATTCCAAATTTGTTGGTCACGAGTTATATTTTCAGTCACAGATTAACGAATTTTAAGGTTACATTTACCATATAGATAGTCACATACACCCAAACACCCGTCCCCCAATCCCAGTGCACCACCAAAACTTGGTCGTAGGTCATAGAATGACCAAATAGTTGATCACAGACACTTCATCCCATCCGTTACTTGGTCACAGACCCCAATCCCAGTACACTACTAATACTTGGTCACAAATCAATATAGTTGGTCACATACACCCAAACACCGGTCCCCCAATCCCAGCACACCACCAACACTTGGTCACAGATTGACCAGATAGTTGGTCAGACACTCTTCGTCCCATCCGCCCGTTGCCCTAGCCGCCACATACATCTCCACAACCACCCACCAACAATAACACCAACCACCACCACCCATAATAGATCTACCACCAACAACAGTTACACACATCCACCTGCCACAACCACACACAGAAAAACCACCGCAAAATTACAACCAAAAAATCGCTGCACAACCATCGTGACAACCATGCAGTCTCCAACACCTCGACAACCATCTCTATTTCTATCTATACCATGCCACAACCACCACCTCACCATTGTCATTTTCATTTTCAAAAAACCATCACAATGTACAAATCACTAATAACAAGATCTGAGGAAAAAAAAAAGGAAATGAGAATGAAGAAAGACCAAAATCACCACATCGCCGGACCGCTAGCCACAATGACGTTGTTGTGACGTTGCTGCCATTCAGCGGCGTTAGCGTCGCTACGACGCTGCTGAACGGCAGCAATATATAGATTAATTTAATTTAAAATATTATTATTAATATTAATTGTGAAATTAAAATCTGATTTTTTATTAAATAAACCCAAAACCTGATTTTTAAAAATGTCAAATTTAATGCCTGGTTTCATGTAATTATCACTTTAGATTTTAGGATTGATGTGCTCAATAAATAAGTCAACATTTTGTGAGGGCACGTTAAGGGTAAATTCAAACTATAACTAACAATAAGGGTTTGAACTACTCTAAACCACTTAAAATATAAGTCCAAATCTTAATAATTTCTTGTTACCTGTCTTCGTTATTGATTTTAGCTAATATCACCTAAAAAAAAAAAAAGATCCAATCGATGACCGAGTAATCTTGAATTATTTTGTTGAATTTGTATCCCGCAAATGTATGGACCGTAACAAGTAATAAATTGGATCTAAGATTTTGAATTATTGTTCCCATGAGTACTGCTATTTAATCATTCATTTAGCTATTACTAACTTCAATGCGATTGAGAACAAATAAAATAAGTTTTTGTGATTTTTACTCTATACTAGTGAATGCACGTGCGTTGCACGTGGTAGATTTTAGTTGAGTATTTAATAGC